>CAJUYH010002532.1:0-39452 GCA_910591685.1 Galerucella tenella
TCTTTACGGCTGCTTCCCATAAGCCACCGAAGTTGGGGGCGTAAGGAGGTATAAAATGCCAGGACGTATTATTTGATGTACAGTATCGGACAATGGTATCTGAATTTTTTAGGAAATTTGTGAGTTGGGATATTTCGTTCTTTCTCGACAGGTTTTTTCTAAGTTGAATCCAATTTTCTGTACACCTATGTGGGATTGGATCGTCCCAAGATAATTTTTGTGACCATAGTGTTTGTATTAGTACCATAAATAAAATAATACATGGGCTTAGCAGACCTAACGGATCATATACATGAGCAATATCTGCTAGAATACTTCTTTTAGAAATAATCTCTGGAAGTGTTAAATTCGGTACATGATATTTTAATATATCTAGTTGGTTATACCATTGGATTCCAAGTGTTTTAGAGTTTTCATTTTCCCCTAAAGTTAAAATCGCATTAGATATATCACCTATAACCAGACCCGTCAGAACCGCGGATGCGTTTGTGACCCATTTTCTGAGAATGAACCCCCCTCCTTTCAATATCGAAAATATATTTTTACAAGTGTCATTCAACTCATGTAAATCATTGGATCCAGTTAGCAAATCATCTACATGAAAATCGTTAAGAATTTTTTCAGAGACAAGGGGGAATGAAATGTTATTGTCATGTGCCAATTGTTGAAGGCATCGTATAGCTAAATATGGAGCTGAAGTCGTTCCATACGTCACAGTATTCAGATGGTAAATTGATAAATCTTCACTGGGGTCATCCCGCCAGATAATGCGTTGCAAAGGACGATGATCCTTGTGCATGAGAATTTGGCGGTACATCTTTGAGATGTCGGCCGATACAACATATTTATGATATCTAAATCTCAATAAAATGTCCAGAATGTGATTCTGTAGTTTTGGACCTATGAGTTGCAATTCATTCAATGAATAACCAGAAGTTGATGGACAAGAACCATCAAAGACTACTCTTAGTTTAGTAGTAAGACTTTCCTCTTTGAATACCCCGTGGTGAGGTAAATAGTAAGACGGAATGGTTTCTATATTATCATGGATTATTTCAGTCATATGTTTCAAAGATATATATTCATGTATAAATTCTTTATATACGGATTTCAATTTAGGGTTCAAACTAAATTTTTTTTCTAAATTTAAAAAGCGTTTAATAGCAATGCTTTTGCTATCACCTAAATTACAAGTTGGATGTTTAAAAGGAAATTGCACAACGAAACGTCCTTCATCATTGCGGAAGGTAGTCTCCGTAAATATTTGTTCGCAATGATGTTCATCTTGAGTCATCGATGCAGATTGTTCTGGAATTTCCTCTAATTCTCAGAACCGCTTCAATTGTTCATCTTCAGGAATTGTTCGTATCAAATTACATACTGACACAGAACAAGAATTAGGTGCTGACCCACTGATCACCCATCCAAATTTGGTGTTGTGAAGAGTTGGTAAACCTTTTCCAAGAGAAATTTTGGCATCAAGAATTAAACTCCAAAAAAGTTGGGAGCCTATTAATATATCAATTGGTTGTGGATCATCAAATTGGGGATCGGCCAGCTCAATGTTTGTTGGAATATTCCACGAACTTGTTTGTACCTTTTGCATAGGCAGATCACTGGAAATGACAGGGACAACATAACAACATATGGTTGTATTATAGTTCGCAGCTGTTCCAAAGATTGAAATATTACATTGAAGAAACTTGGTTAATACCTACAATAGACATATTTGTAGGTATGGTAGGTATCTGAAGTTTATTACAACAGTCCTCCGTTATTAAATTTGATTGTGCGCCACTGTCCAAAAGAGCACGACAGCGCACCTTTTTCCCATTTGCTCCTTTCACAAAAAATGTGACTGTAGACAGCAACACCTGAGAAGTTTGAGATTTATTGTGTAACTGAATTTGTGAACATAAAACTGAACCCGATGGTTCATCATAATCATTTGCAGTATTATTGTCGTTCACTGCGAGTGATGTTTGTGAAGACTCGACATGTAAAAGAGTATTATGTCGCTCATAACATTTTCGGCATGGCCCTCGTATACAGGTATTTTTCTTATGTCCCGGTTTTAAACAATTTTCACATAATTTCAAATTATTTATAGTATCAATCCTATTCTTTGGCTGTAGTTTCAACAATTCGGGGCAGTTATAAATTAAATGTCGATTTTTACATAGATTGCATTTAAGGTCAGAATTTAAATTGACAATATTTATTTTAGGTTTATTATGAATCTGCTTATTCATGAAAGGCTTCTTAGAAGGTTCATCTTCGATTGTGTCTAATACATCAATCTTTTCTTTGAGGAATTCCAAGAATTCCTGTAAAGTAGGCAATTCTTCATCATACTGACGTTCCTTCCATTTTCGCAATGAAAGTTTGTCTAATTTATTGGATAAATGATATATAATAGTCATTTCCCATAGAATATCCTTGGATATTTTTAAGCCTTCCAACGCTGAAAGGTGTCCGGAAATATCATGAAGGAATCTGTGATAATGACTCGCAGATTCTTTATAGACTGGTTGTAAATTGAAAATTGATTTTAGGTGATTGTCTATTAAAACCTTTTTCCTATCATAAGTATCACATAAAGCTTTCCAAGCAATATTGTATGTATTGTCATCATATGCGTCCTGTTCTATCAAACGTTTCGCATATCCTAGCTTCTACTGAAGCTTTCAAAATTTGATATTTCTGAAAATTACTAATTCCCCCAACGGTATGAATGTTAGTTAAAAATGCGCTCTTGAATTCTAGCCACCCTTCCGCATCACCTTTAAAAGTAGGTAATTTAACTTTTGGGACTAGTTTATTTTGTAACGGATTCAATGAAGATGTATTATTCGAAAGAACATTAGTATTTGACTGATTTCCTATAAAATCTTTCAAGAACCCAACCGCTTTGATATATCTACTGTGAAAGGCTTCAGCTTCCTCATACTGCTCATCTAATTTAGTTTCATCACAAATATTTTCCAGTTCACCTTGATTGTAACCGAAATCTTGCAACAGCGCTTCGGCAAGAGTGATTTTTAATTCAACCTCAGTCACACTAGGTTTACTTCCAGGTGGTGAGGTTCTTGTAGCTTCAACATAACTTTCTAAATATGTTAATTTTTGTTTTAAAGTGCCTCTTTTCCTAATGAGTTTTTTCTCAGTGTCTGCCATACTATTTAACTAATTTGTTTGACAGGGAAAGAACGATATTGTTTGTTAAATGATTAATATTGATAAAATAAATTCAAAGTTATTTGTACATCAAATAAAAACACCCTGTACTATATTGGAACCTGAGTTCATAAAATTGTGCAGTTATTGGTATTCTACTAGTAAGCTTGTGTTTTTTAAACCTATATTTTCATTGACGTACCTAATGTAGTATGTATATGAATCGTAATTAAGCTCGTATTCTAAATCGTAAGCTTGAATTTGAAAATTGAATAAATGTTACCTATGAATTGTATATTGGTAACTTCAATAGAAATAAAAAATATAAGCTCGTATTATAAATCGTAAGCTTGAAATTGAAAATTGAATAAAAGTTACCTATGAATTGTATATTGGTAACTTCAATAATAGAAATATAAGCTCGTATTCTAAATCGTAAGCCTATTTTTTTTTAAACAACGTAAAAATACCCTAGGTATAAACTATAAGTTGGCACTTAAGCAATAATAATTTATTTGGTTAATACCTTAGACTATTAAACTAGTCTAGGTTAATAACTATTATCAAATACGAAAGTCGTCACTTAAAATCTATATTTCATTAATACCTATCACGAAATAAAATGAAATTATTCAAATTGCAAACATTGCCCGAGAATCTAAATAAAATTGTGAATTTTTAGATGTAATTAAATTATTTGCAATGTCTAAAAAGGTAAAAAAATTGGAAAATAATAAAGGAATTCGGACTTACAAATAATTTCGTTAAAATCGTCCAGATAAATCTTATGGGTACTCCAACTTCCGTCGCTTGTTCCAATAATTGTCGTCGTCTATATTCTGCTGGGCTACTGGACTCAGGTCGGAGCTTGTGCACGTGAACGTTTGCTTTTGAAATGAAGATGATAATAGATCGTTGAAAACTTTTTATCCGTGTTCGAATGACCAATGTTTAATTGTTAGTTATTTAGTGGACTGTATTTATGTTTGGTTCTATGAAGTATAATATATTTGTTCGTAGATAATCTTTTGAAAACTGGAGACGGGAGACATAAAAACAATAGACTTTCAATGTAGTTTACTCTACGACCACTCTCTCAATAATAAAAAATGAATTTTGCCTCTACGGCTCGGCGTAACAAAACCACGTTGCCACTTCTTGTATAAAGTCTTAGATACAATTAAGAAATAAAAATAAAATATAAAAGTAAAGTGTTTTGAACACATTCTTTACACCACTTTTGTCTCGGTTTTCTTTCCTTTTTTTTAAGAATGACATGAAGACCTACTAGGGCTACCGCGTCGTCGTAGTCACGCTTAGGCGGTGTCATCATGTTAAATAATAAACATTAACTGAGACTGCCATCAGGTTTGACGCTACGTGTATGGCTAAATTCGATCTCTGCCTGAACAGGTACACTTGCTACAAGTTTGCCTGAACAGGTATACCTGACAGGTAGACCGGAACGTGAGTGGCCGCCTTAAGGGCCATTCGCACCGATTATCCTAAAAAGTCATACTTAACTAAGTGACACTTATATACTAAGATCTTGTCAGGAGTTAACGGCAATCCAGTCGTTTGATACAGTTTGATCTATATGCGTTTGGTATTAGTTGGTGTCTTCTTTGGTTTTGACGTTTTGATAAGTATTTTTTTTCCGAGTCATTTTAGTTTAAATATGATTATTATGATTAAATATGAGCGAAGAAAAACGATCTAGTGGAATGAATTTCACTACACGTGAAAAATCATTATTATTAGATAATATTAGCAAGTATAAAAATGTCATAGAGAATAAACAATTTTAATTTCTCTAAGAAAGTTGAGAGCAGTTTCCTTCGTCATTCTGAACCTATGAAAAAACGTCTTAGGAGCGAATGTATTAAAATAATCGTTCCTTATATAACTGTGTGGGTATGCCGTATTCAATTACCTATATCAATTATTTCTAAATCGTCATCATCTTCTAACATTTTCATTTCAATAAGACAAATTACAAATACAAAGATCTACCATCTACCAAAGCACAGATTACTCAAATATAAACTGTCGGGGGTAATACCACAAGAGCTCAGATTTAGCCGGATATTTTTTGTGGTTGTTTTCGAATACTTACTTTCATTGGCAATTTAACGAGAGCTGTTCTGGCAAAATCACGAGAGCGTAGCTCGAGTGATTTTGCCTGAAAAGATCGAGTTAAATTGCCAATGAAAGTAAGCATGAGAAAACCACCGGAAAAAATATCCTGCTAAATCTGAGCTCGCGTGGTATTTGGTGAGACAATCCCATGAATAAAAAACTCAATTCAATTAAACTAAATTAAATTAAATTGATTCCATATGGAGGAATGAGTTTTCTTGGTATTTTCTGGAGTTGATTTTTCAATCTCCCTTACTATTTCTGCCTTGCAAATATTTCCAAATCTCGACATACTTTTTGGAATTGTTATATGCTGTTTAATTCATTCTGTTTTTGACATTTATAATTGTCAAATTGACGTGCATTGCTTGGTAAACAGACAGTACCTAAATGCTAGGGTTGCTACGGTAACGTAATTTATCCGATATTTTTATCCACTTGCAAACTCTCTTCCTTCCTATTTAGCCGACAGCAAACTACGATTTTTGTATTCACAAATGGGAATTATTATACATGAATGGGATTGTCATAAATAAACTTCAAAATTAGTATTTCGAGGTTAAGTGGAACTTTAAGCCAGAGATATTCCGAGATTAGTTAAGGTATGCTTAATGTCGCGTTAAGGATGCCTTTAAATACGGTGCGAACGACTAAATGACACTTAGTTGATTTAAGTGACACTCAACGTTTAAGTGTAACCGGTGCGAATGGCCCTGAAAAGCAGTTTCTGGAACTCAAAATTGTTAAGTGACATTATCAAAATTATCATTACAGCGAATAGTCTAGCAGTCATTAAAGCACTTAGTTACTGTGTAATCAATTTTAAACTGGTAGGGGAATATTTAGGAAAGCTTGGTGAACTAGGTGAGAGGAAACACTGGAAAAGATAGAAATTAAATGGAGGATGCATTGGCAAGGGCTAGAACTATTTTGCAGTATTAGCTAGAATGTCATATTGGGAAAAATAGGCAACGCCAAATAAAAGTCTGACGATTGGAAAGATTTTATGGGGATAAGACAATCAAATACAACCAAGCAAAAAAAATGAGCTGCAATAATTTTGGTTAGGTGTCCTGAGGGTAGACGGTTGCCTGGATAGGCACCTCAAAATGCTCAAAGTAGTGAAGTAAAAAGATATATATTTTGTAGAATTGAAAAAGAAAACACCTATGGTCTCTGGCTCTCCTTCCTCTGCCATCCGTGAGTGTACTACACCTGTGTAGTGGTATTTGAGTCTCTCTTCAGGGATTTAACGAGCTAAACATCATTTTGTGAAATACTTCAATAAATTAATAAAATCTTGGAGTATAAAACAAAGTGCAGATACGGAAAATATATTAAATTGTAGAAATAACGACCAGTCTCATACTTATTATATTTCTCTTCGAGCGTTTGTATTCCTTGATCTTTTAGCGATCTTGTTTATTCCAGATAATGCTACACTATAAACAGACTAACGGCTGTAATTCCCCTCAGAATTAACAGACGTGCCAAGATAATTCCTGGAAAACAATAGCAACAAAACATAGTGTGACCTTTTCTCACCTAACAACTCAACGTCAACTTTTGGGATAACATATTTCCAGAGCCATTATTCCATCCAACAATGCCGTCTCAACATAATATGGTTAATTCTACGAAAACAGTCTTTTACCTTCATCTGGCGAATAGTAAGCAGCTCTGATGTCTATGGGTTTTGCTTTGAAGTACGAAAATATAATTATATTCCATGTGATTGATGTTAGTGTTATTACTTTAAGGGTCTGGTCGCGTCGGAAGAAAAACTAGTAATTTATATTTGTCAGTTCACGGTCATTTGAAATGTTCATAACCAAAAACGTATATAACATTAATTAAACAAAAATGTGAGTAATTACTTCGAATATCTGATGGTGCAAGGGAGAGATTCCCAAAGTGGCCGACATTGACCCTTCGACAACTGGATACAAAGTTTCATTAGTTACCTTTCAGTTATTGATGTGATCATAAGAATTCATTAACGCAATTTTTTACAAAAATGTAGGATTTATACTTTTGCGCATGCTCTCAAAGTTGCAGGACTCTGGCAGTTATCCAGTAATCCAGTGCGCTCGAACTTGCTCGTATTTGCTGTCCAATTTCGCAAATACTCCAGTATCGAGCTGGTGTATTCAATTTAAATGACATACACTGTATTACTGAATGGTTATAGTTTTTTTCACGATCTAAAAAATTGACTTGACTTGACTTAGGCTTGAGAAGCAATAAAACCACAGTATAGGAACGAACCAGTATGTTATCTCGTGACGTTACTCTGCCGAGCTCTCTGTGACCTACAACGTCGTTCGGATGAGTATCTCATTCGACGGCCAGTGCTGTGCTGCGATCCAACCAAAGTGCCAGTGGTGAATTTGCGAATAAAATTATTTATTACAGCTTATATTTTTACGGAGTTTTTTTTTTGCAATGGATACCATTAAAAAGAAGAAAACGAGTAGTGTGTGTGTGTAGTTCGTGGATGTAACAATAAATATTATAATTTTTAAGAAAAATTTCACCGTTTTCCGAAGGATTCAGAAGAGTAAGAAACTGTTTGTATTTTCATACGAAAAGTATAATACTTTATTATTTGATCTTCATATTACATTTATGAGCCTTAGTTTCATGCATTGATTTAATTTGTTGTTTTTGTTTCAGAGCTAAAGTTTGGCTCGAAGCATGTGATAGGCCTGACTTGATGCCAAAAATAGAAACTCTATACAATAGTGGTCATCGTTTATGTGGTGCTCATTTTGAACCAGACATGATTATGCAACCTCATAAAAGAAGACTTCTTTTAAAAAAGGCTATTCCAACAATATCTCTTTCGTCAAATACTGCAATGCCTAAAGACTTTCAGACAAATGATTTATTGGAAAAGAATTTTGTTCGCTACTTTTGTGGTTATTTAATTAAAAAATGTTCGGAAATTCATAAATGCAGCGTATGTGAGACGTATTCACAAGCGTATCAGAATTTAGACGATTCGTCTTTATAAAGTTACCTTAGAGCTTATGAAAATACGAATAAGGATACTTTTGGGAACTTGAATGTGCCGCATGAAAATGTTGTACAATACATCTCATTATTAGAAACATTATTCCAAATGAATTTTGAGAAAGTTGCTACGGAAGATAATATTGTTGAATCACTTATAAATATTAGTCAAAAACAGAGTTTGTACATCCTTGTGTTGATTTTCCAATAAAATATTTAATAAAACTCTTCTTCAGGGGACGACTATATTACACATTAGTTGTCAATAAAAATTTTAAAAATCATAACAAAATAAAAATTGTTCTACAATATTAAAGAAAAAACATTTAACACATTCAAGTCGTTTTAAAACTTATGCCACCTACGCCTATGGTAAAATGAATCGTAAAGCGATCCATTCAAGGTCATCGAAAGCTCTGGCAATTTATGAATGAAATTTATGAGTTATACTACTGGTTCGTTTTTATACTGTGATAAAACCAACCAAATTTTCGGATGTACATGCATACATGCGTACGTACGTGCATAGTCGCACCAGTGGCGGCTCGTGAACTTTTTAAGTGAGGAGGCTGGACACAAAAATATACTCCATTCAGCCAATTAATTCAACCTTTACGCCGTGACCGTACCAGCCACTTCAGTGACAAAATTGATTTTTGCCCAACCAACGTGGAGGTAAAGAGCTTCTCTTGCCAAAAAAATTTTTTCGCCCGCATAATTCATTGTGCTATTTCATCAAAAAATTTATATTGTAGAACTAAGTTATCTAAAAGTGTATTGGAAAACTCTTTTGAAAAGACATTCGAATAAGCTTTTATTCGTCATGTCGAAAATTCTCAATTCATGTAAATCGGAAAATCGAATCTCAATTTGACCGTTAATAGTATCTGAAATTTCATGAAAAAGTTGTTTATAATGTAGTTTCTTGTCTACCAAATTATATGTTTCCCTCCATTTCGCGGGAGGAGCATCATCAGTTGAAAAATTTTAAAATAAAATATTAAAAAGAAGTTCTGTATAATGGATACTTAAATTTTTTCAATAAGATGCTTCAAACGTTCCCTTGAATAAATTATATCAGTGAATTCATGTCATACAATTTGAACAATAACATCAGTTTTTTCAAATATTAATTTAACAGTAGCAGGAAAAAACAAAACCTAATTATTCCCGCTAATCATCTGAAACAAAACAAGCACGCACGAACCAACGCTCGTATTCTGTATTCCGTAGTTCGTATTGGTTCGTATATCATCGCAACCGCTGGAAGCTAGCCTTCCGAGAGAGTTGCCATTTTAGCTATTTTTCATGGTATTAGCAATCGGACTGGTAGAAAAACGGAAACTGTGTTGAGCAGCACGTGTTTCGAGAGATATGTTTGTGGAATCTAGCCTCGGGGCACTGTTGTCAGATTATAAAATAAGTAGTGAAAACGGGGAGTTAATTGTGAAATTAAAAAATTTTAGATAAACGGGAAATAAAATGAAGAATAATCAACAAAATATTTCTTGTGCTATTTGCTGGATAAATTGTTGAGGATGCTGAGCCTCCTTAGCCTCCTTCGAGGAGCCGCACTATGGAAAAGAATAAGAACTACCCAAAAGCCTTCTAGAGTTTTGAGGTAATAATTTATTATTCGCCAAAAGAATAAATACGACCCTGTAGCGGCTAATACTTTTATGGCTTTATTTCATGTCATTATACCATATGAAACGTGAAGTTTCACAGTCGCCTTTGTTATTCTTCCGGTTGCTTTGCCGTATCGTATAACCAGGGACTTGTTGTCGAATTCGCAAAACTCGTTCTAAGTGGAGGTGGTTAACTGTGAATCGAAGTTGTCTATTAAAACAGACGTTAGCATTTCAACCGCTGTGGGATATATCTGCTAATATCATATTAAAATTTAAAGATCCAGATTATTTTTTCACTTATGATATTCCTACAGGTAGGATTCTTTATTTCCATTCTAATAGTTTTAGTGTTTAATAACGGATTTTGTATAAAATCTCTGTGGAATTTATTCAACATTTTAGGACATGTGACCTCGTGATAACCTTCACATTCCCTGAATTATTTCCTTCCCTTTCTTGAAGAATTCTTCATAATTTGTTTTCCTTTCTTGAACAATTCTCTGGTGAAGTTATTTTATTAGTAGGGGAAGTCGGGGCAAAGTGGGCCACTTAAGGTTTGTCATAACATAATTCTTAAACGAAAAGGTATTTTGGGATATTTTTTGCATCAGAGGGTTGCAGGACCATTTAGCTTTATATATTAAAAATATAGTACTAAAAATATCTTTTATCCAATATCATATAAATGGTTAATGAAAAATCTGCAATAAGTTCACTTTGCCCCACATGTGGGGCAAAATGAATCTTTAAGTGGGGCAAAATCAACCAAAAAAAAATTTCGAACATTTATTCATTTTAATACGAAAAATATTTAAAAAACATGAAATCATTAACTAATTATTTATAAAAACTGAATTTTTTCATATCGTTACTTCTGTGGGCGTAGTTTTCCTTTAATGTCAGCTTTTGTTATGATGGAAACATCATTGACATCCAGAAATATGAATACGTTCCAGTTTCCTCGATACTGCCTCATAAATTTCACTTCATAACTTGTTTTTTTGACGTCTATTATTTGCGCAACAAAATCTTTTTTCTCTTTATCATTGGTTACCTCAACTAGAACATAATTCTCTATAAGTCTATAGGCATGAAATCGCTAGGAGAAACAGCATTTTTAATTTCATCAACAATTAAGACGTTCTGTTGATTCGCGGAACTGGGACCTGCCTCAGAGATGGATATTATTTCTCTTGGTGGGGTAGCTGCTGAATTGACTAATTTTTTTGAAGAACATTGGGCCTCATTTGATTCGGAAACATTTTGTTTCTTAAATGAATCAGGTCCATAAAATTTGTTTGTTGGAATCGGAGGTTGCTGAACATTTTCTTTTCTTTTTGTATCTTTAGCTTCTATAGCAAAATCGTTTTCATCTTCTGATGAATCAGAGCCATCGTTATCTGAAGATTCGTGAATATTTTCTACAGCTATGTTGGCATTAATTTCCGTAATAGGACAGTCAGTAACCTCAACAAATTATTAAAATAAGTAGGAAGACATATTTAAAATACCAAAAAAATCACTTTGCCCCCACTCATAATATTTCTGACAAGTGAGGTTGATGTAAAATTGTCAAGACATTTCGTTTCAATTTTCCAAAAAAACTACTTGTTATTAGTTGATAAACACTAGGTATTAGCAATATTAGAAATACTTAACAAATAACCGACTTATACATTACTCTACTTACTTGCTATATTAGAATTTCACGCCAAAAAAATCAAAAAACCTTGTAAAACTTTATCTGATTCTCACTGAGGATTCTGACACATAGCACAAGGCTGCCAACTTAAATACGCAACGATGATATGGTAAACGGTTTAAATGTCGCGAAAGATTTAAAATTTAAAAAGAAAGTTCACTTTGCCCCGACGATTCACTTTGCCCCGACTTCCCCTAATACTTTAGCTAATTTCATGAGCTCTAAGAAAACAAAAAAAATGTACTTTTCCTTAAAGATAAATTAACTTTACAGAGAGTTGATGATGTAATCATTGTAATATTGATTTTAATTTATTATGTATTATTTTAGCAGTTGGCTTCATAGATTTTTTTTAACAAAAAAAAAGAAATCTTTAAAAAAGAAACTAAAACAAGTATCTTGAAATTGGTATCTACCTTTACACCGATTTTATGGTTTCATAAGAACGGATGGACTTCGAGGCATACCTCCACTGCTGAGGGAATATATTTTTGGCCTAATACCAAGAAGGCAGGGAGGCTCCCAAACTAGTACTTCCTCTAAGCGTTGAGTGATAACTCTAAGATAAGTACCTTTATATTCAAAGAAGTTTTCACCAAGGTCAACCTTTCAACCTTTCAAGCTTGAAATTCTTATTTCTCATCATTTGTAAATCTGAAGGGCTTCACCCACTGTAATTCTTATTTCCTATAATTTGTAAACTTAAGGGCTTCACCCACTGACATTGTTAATATTTTTTTAGAATAGATTTAACATATTTTCTATATTTTTACAATTAGAAACTAATTAAATTCATATTTATTGTTATTGCTTAACTTATGGAATTTTATTTCAACTTCCTTCCTACTGAATTTATAGACACACACTTCAAGTTATCATATAGTGAATGCTTAAATAACAGGACAGAACTTTATTCATAGTTTCGGGGTTAACCTATTCTTTTTATAAAAAGTAAAAAAACCACGTGGCGCTCAACTTTATTAACTACCTTTTCTTTTAAGCTACAGTTCTGTTTTTTTTAAGTTCGGCGAAAACCACCCCTGAGAATCATTTTTGAATAATAATATTTTTTTCAATAAATTTCATATCACTTTTCATTCAGCACCAAGTGAAAGTTACATTCCATTTGACACCCAACAATAGGAAGGTTTCGTTTCACATCTCAGGTCTGGTCAGTTTCTTAGATATTGAAAAGAACTAAAACTACAAATACGGCATCATAACGTTTACCATCACGTTGGTGCTACTAGGAATCGAATAATAAAATTTTTCAATGTTACCTTATTTATGGGAATAAATCACAGTGCCAGAAACGCCGTGGAGTATGGAGGACCAGCTGCAAAAGAAAATTTGGAAATCAGAGAATGTAGGCTGAGAAATAAACATCTGTAATGAATGTCCATGCTTTGCGACAACTAGTTTTGAGTTACAGTACACGAAGTTTCAACTTTATTAATAAATAAATAAATTTAACACAGCCTAATTACAATAATTTTATTCGAACCTCATTACTGAAAGTATTCACACAAGTCCCTGTACTTTGTCAACAACAAGGGGATGTTTCTTATCAATTTTCAATCAGCTCAAGTGAGTTTAGCCAATCGGATGAAATTCTATGTTGTTGTTTTCTAGTCTTTATGGGGTTTGCGGTTTGTAACTTCGTAAATAATTCTCCAGATTGTCGGAAGTTTGGATTGTACTAGAGCTGAGAGCTATTACTTTAAAGTAAAATGAGTTTTACTATTTTAATACACAATGGAATAAATACTTCAGTTATTTTAATATTGGAACATCTTACTCAGTAGCAGTAGAATCGAGAAAAAAGATTGATAGGATTAAAATTCATAGATTGTCATTGTAATTTCTCTGCGAATAAACCAATGGAGGTGCATATTTATTATAGTCCAGTCGTGTTAGCCCAAAAACTATCAAAACATGAATCTGAAAGCAGTAGGCGAGATTTTTGATGAAATCTCTCAAAAATATCATGATTAATGATAATCCGTTACCTCCACCGATTTTTCGGCTGTGCTAATTGCACAATAACAGTTTATAGCCAAAACAAATAAAGTTGGGCCTATTTTTCGACATGTTTTCGAATTTTACTCGAAAAGTATTGAGTTTATCGTGCATATGTATACAAACAAAGTTAAAAAGCGTAAAATTTGCTAGCAGAAAGAATGTGGGTGGAAGAGGCTCTCGGCGCTGTGATTCCGAGGGGAGGGCATGGCTAAGTATAGCGGCGAGAGCACAGATTATAATAGGTTGAATCGTACCTGCATGTCGGTATTTTCTTTTTCGTTAGCTTCTTTAGCTCAATAACTCGGGATTAAATGGTCCGAATTGAACGTTCAAAACGCCAAAAGTTGTGTTTTTCTCCAAGTCCTTTGAGTGGGGTTTTCCAAATTTCAATTAAAAAGAAAAACCGCACAGTATCTTAATTGTTACTAAGGTGAAATTTGAACCACTTTTTCAAACTAACGTCTGAGTCAGTTAAGCCAAAAAAATTGTCGATTAAATCATTGGATATAATAGCTGTAACCTTCTAGTATGTGTAAAAACATTATTGTTAGTTTAAACAATTTTTTGTGGCATATTTATTTATTCTAACAATGTCTATTTCTTTTACCTAATGTTTATTAACAATTAGATTACTCAGCAGCTGAATAAGATATCGAAATCGCGTTTGTTGCATCCAGTTCGTGAATTAACGTTTCATAAGAAGAATAATGATTCAGATTGCTTCATAAATTGCATTAGTATTTTCGTCCGAAAAAACAGCTGTTTTTTTAATTTTCTTCTCACCTATTCATCCGCTGTGGCAGCAGGGAATGGAATTTTCACATTTTGAACCACGGAATTCTATAGCAAATTTCACGCTTTATATTTTTGTTTGTATACATATGCACGATAAACTCAATACTTTTCGAGTCAAATTCGAAAACATGGCGAAAAATATGCCCATTTTTGGTGGTTTTGGCTATAAACTGATATTGTGCAATTAGCACAACCTAAAAATTGGTGGAGGTAATTGATTATCATTAACCATGATATTTTTGAGAGATTCCTTCATAAATCTCGCCTACTGCTCTTATAACCACCTTTAATGCTAACCCGACTGGACTATTATACTAGTCTTACATTACAGCCTTTTTGCAGCAACTTTATCGCAGGCAATATATATTGCATGCAAAATTAAAATCCAGTCTTTTAACATTTGAGCCTTATTTGTTGCAACTTTCCAAGATTTTTTTGACATTTGACATTATTATTACCACATTTCGCCATTTTCAATGTAGATATTTCCAACACTACACAAATCTCCGAGAGATAATTTTAGAATTTAGGTAGTTTACAACCGAAACAAAATATTAATATAAAAAATTTAAAGTATGGTTATGATTCTTCTTTTATTTTTTATAACCAACACAATAATTATAGGTGCTTTCGATTATTCACTTTTGGCTGCCAGTAGCAGCTCGTAGTGACTGAATTCCGCTCGTTTATTACCGGGCGTGACGCCTAGTCTTACCTTCCCCTTGCCCCTCAAGCACATACCGAAAAGTATGAGCTTCAAGCCACGGACATTAAATATTTGACGTTTGTTCGGTTTGACGTTTATTTGAAGGTTAAGATTGTGCCGATTACGATTTAAACCTTACTAAAATTATCTATATGCAAAATTATATTATCAACAACATTATAATTGAAAACTGTTTTTCTAACAACACAGGAAATTCATTGGCATTGGCGCATGACAAATGGTTTTGAGGATCCTAAAAAATCGTGTTCGTTTTGCTCAAAAGTCGTGACGACTGAGGCGTCACGCACAAGTGCTTGAAGCCCAAATAAACGAAAGCAACCCAACATGTTGTCAAAATCTAAAATCACTTAAAATACGTGAAGTTGCGCGTGAAAAACCTTGAAAATTGGAAACATCTCTATATTCTTCGAGCATGAAAATTGCAGTGGAAATGGATAGAACGCATGCGCAATTATTATTCAAAAAAGGCCAGCAATTAAATTGCTAGCAATTTATTTAAAAAGGCTGTAATGCAAGACTAGTATTATACTAGTTTCACATTACATCCTTTTTGCAGCAACTTTATTGCAGGCAATACAAATTGCATGCAAGATTAAAATCCAGTCTTCTAACATTTGAGCCTTATTTGTTGCAACTTTCCAAGATTTTTTTGACGTTTGTCATTATTATTACCACATTAGAAATTTTTTTCGCCATTTCCAATGTAGATATTTCCAACACTACACAAATCTCCGAGAGATAATTTTAGAATTTAGGTAGTTTAAAACCGAAACAAAATATTAATATAAAATATTTAAAGTAGGGTTATGATTCTTCTATTTTTTATAACCAACACAATAATTATGTTGACAAAATCTAAAATCACTTAAAATATGTTGCTAGTGAATAACCTTGAAAATTTGAAACATTTCTATATTTTTCAAGCCTGAAAGTTGCAGTGGAAATGGCCGGAACGCATGCGCAATCATTATTCAAAAAAGGCCAGCAATTAAATTGCTAGCAATTTCTTCAAAAAGGCTGTAATGTAAGACTATACATCCTTCAAAAACCAAGAGGAGTAATTTGAATTTAAGTTGGCAATTCTGTAGACATCTGATTGATCAGATTCCGCCCAGTTTCACACAACACCTTTTAATATTGACATCAGCTGATAGCTTTTATTTTTGATAGTTCTGACAGATAGACACACTTAATTTGTCATCGCATCCGCTCTTGTTATTTTATTATTTTCACTCAGTTTCGGTCAAACTGTTCCTTTAAAAACTTCAGCAAGCATTTGTATTGAATATCTGCAATTATGGATCCTCCTACTTCGAGAACCGCAGCACCACGCTTAGTCCGGAAAAAACAATATAAATGGTGAACTTATAGGTGATTTAAGACCGTCAAAAATCAAATACATTCATATTATATCTACAATTTCTCGAGCAATTGGAAAGATTATTACTTTTATATTAACATGGTTTTGAATGCTTATCATTTTTCTTAGGAGTAGTAGATTCAACGGTTCATTAACTATTAAAGGAATACCGAGGTGGAGGAACAAAATACAGTGCAGCAAATATTAGAGGATTACCAAGACTTTTGAAAAATTGTGATAAGTGAATTAAAAATGCTGTTCGAAGAACAGAAATGAGTTATCTATATTGGATAAAATTTAGCAAGCTTTGAAACAAATTAAATTCAACTGTGTAATCCTTTGAAGTTTTACATATGACAGAATACCCGTCTAAATAATCTAAATAATCTACTAGACAGACGAGAAATCGACTTATAACTATGCGTGGCTGATTTCTTTATCAATCAAGGCATATTTAATAGATTCGGAACACAACTGTTGACTACTTTTTCGGAACACACCCTTTTGTAACTAATTTGGTAACTTTTAGTGGTGTGCGTGAGTCTTTTCGAATAACTCCTCCTGGTTATTAAATGGACTATAGTATTAGAGCAAAACACCAAGAGATATTATCTCATAACTATGCTAAGTGTAAACGTAGAAAAACCTCCTCTCGCAAAGAGGGATACTGCTATATATTTCGTGACATTATTACTGATACACACAACAACTACTGTCAACTCAATTTATAACGATTTATGGGAATTATTCAGTATCACATTCACTAAAATTGATCATTATTTTTCTCGTAGATATATCCGAATTTCCCTCCAAAGTATCCGGTATCCAGAACAGTAAATTTATCCAGCTCCAGTATTTAAAAGAATAATAATTGTAAAATAAAAACCACTTCACCTACGTACGTATTAAGCTTTATTCCGTTGTTTTGTAACGAAATTCGAATTTTTCACGGCACGTGATAGTTTTTCAAGGGAATTTTCATGCCAAAATAAATCTCTATTTATGTTTATGATTGTGACCGTCGAACTTCTATGCGATTTGGATTTAGAAAATTTACGGCTATTGTATTTCGTGTAAAACTATACCATTTGGAAATATATTATGAGCAGACGTTGGGAATTTTTACTATGGAATCATTCGAATGTTAAACCACTTTTTTGTTACAAAATGTAAGCTGCACAGCAACTAGTTTTTATTCGAAGCTATGCGGGAAGGAATTTGTTTTATAATTTCCAATTTTCAACCTTTTCACCAATTTTGGATGTAAATCCATCCAGTCATATTTAAAACATCGATGAAGACTCAACTTCATTTTATCACTTATCTTAATTACTTATGGATGTAAAAGTTTTTTCCGCTACTAGCTGTGAAGTTGACAATTGTTGCTTCTTCTAGCCATTTGAGAAGTTGAATTTCTCTATTAGTGGCTAATAATTTTTTCTATCATTACCCTAGGTCAATAATGGACAAATTCAAATATTTTGAGAAGAATTCAGGAATAGTAGTTCAACAAAAACTTGTGCAACATAATTTTGTATAGGTAGGTACCCAGGAGATTGTCTTTAACATATTTGCTGCTTGAAATTACCTATTAAGATTCTTTTTTTGTATATTTATTTTGCTTAATTTACAATCTACATCCTTATAGAGTATTAAGAAAATGAGAGATAAAGTTTTTGACGTGAAAGGGAAATATCCAGTGATATTCCACCTTATTCTATTGCCGTTTAATTATCAAGCATGTCATGGAGCCAGGTTCTAGCAAGTCTTCTTGTGGGGCCGTTGTTGAAAAGCTCTTCTATTAACTGATTTGTATGATGCACAGTTCGTACCTATTAAGATAGAATTATTTGAATAAAAATGCCATTTCTTTAAAATTCGCGCTTAACCAAAAATGACTAATGACATAACGAGTACCTACGTGCATAATATATCGAAAACTGACAGTGTACTTTTCAGTCAGACGACGGGGTAAACGCTTCTCGTGGTGTGTTTGAGAATTATTTTCAACTTTTGTCTTAAATTTGGCTAGTAGTGGGAAAAATTATATATACACCATGGTGTTGAAGACATTTATAAACTCGCACCTTATTCCGCTCTGGGTAAAGCCCCTCGCGAAATAATCTTGGTGCTTGGTCAATAATAATAGTCTCCACCACCTTGGTGTATTTATAATATACTATTATTTTCAAAAATTAAGTGAAAATTCACAAATACCACTCTCCTTTCAGTGTATAACCTAAGAATATTTACTCTTATAAATGTTATATTTAGTTAAAAGATGTCGTAAAGCTGCAAAGATATTATTCCAGATTTAAAATGAAATTCTTTGCCTTGGAGCTTGTAATCAAAATTCTTTGCACCACACATATGTGGTTGAATTAGACTAACGATTCAACGTAAAAAACTAAACATCCTAGAATTATTCTATAGAATTATTTTGGAATGCAAGATGATAATGTATACAAGCACATCCATTTTCATTTTCTGTGAACATTTTTGAACATAATATTTGTATTATAATGTACATTGTGACCTATTCAAGATTCCAATTTCAAAATCCGTGTTTTTAAAAAGTAATTGCAATATTTCCGCAAATGTAGCTTCTAGACTCCGTTTCATTAAGGAAAAAGCCACTAGAGTCAAGAAGTTGCAGTCGTATGCACTAATAAGCTGCACATAACAATATCTGAACATTAATGTCAAAGACTAAGGCTACTAATGATATTGATGTTCAGATATTGTTATGTGTAGCTTCCTCACGCATACGACTGCAACTTCTCGACTCTAGTGGCTTCTTCTTTTATGAAACGGAGTCCACCAAATTATCATTAATTTGAATACAAATGTCATATCGTCTCCTTGAGCTCTTAACTGTTATTTGTCGGGGTGATTTCTGCACAAGCCTGCCGTATTCTGACACAAATATTTGGCCATGTATTATTAAACAGTGACATTTTTTGACGCATTTGAGATTGTACTTTTTTGTATAATTCATGATTGACAAAGGTAGAATCTTGTATGCGATAAGAAATGTCACTATTTGATAATTGACCGCCTCCCCGATTAATAAAACGTCAATTAGAGTGTATACAAGCACGTCCAAAAATAAAAAATTGACAATTTTAGAGAACGTATATCTCACAAACCGATGAAGTTATAGTTTATTATAGTATATCGTCTTCGCTTTGACGGCAATAATCCAAATACGACCATTCACGACCTTCTTGAAATAATTTCATCTGAAATAAAACTCAAAAACAGTCAAGTGACAAGGCAAGGGCGTGTCTGGTTATAGTGAACCAATTGTAACATTAATTTTATGATTGTTTGCAAAAGCGAAGATGATATATATACCTCGAGACAAACTTTACATCACACAACAATCACCTTTAGGTGTTTCAAGAGATACTTAGTGACCAAAAGCCAAATAAATTGTTTTTTAAATCCACTTTGAAAACCTCCCAAAAATGTACGCTACCGACTTATATCAAATGTTAATCATTGAAAACTCTCTTTTCTTCTTTTTGCTGATCATTTTAAAACATCAAAATTTTAAGTACGTCAAATGTCCGGTTCTACTGTCACATAATGGAGATAAAATCGAACAATTTAACACATTGTGACTGTTTTCATGCAAAAATTGAGAAAGTGAAGCCTGTTATTGATAACAATTATAGATAAATTGAAATCTACTTATTTTTGACGTATTGTTGAGTGAAAAATTAAAATATTGTTGTTTTATTCAAAAAAATTTAATATTTTAAACATTTTTTTAACTAGAACTCAAACATCTCAGCATATTTTTAACATCCCTGTATATAAAAAAAAAGTTTACGATATCTCACCAATTACCTGCTAATCAATCTGACAAGATGTTTTTCATTTGGCATTGGAGATGTCCAGAATTTTCAATATGAAGGCCTGTAAGTACCTGTCAATTTATATCAATTATATAACCGAAAGTGACATTTATGCCAAAATATTTTCCACATCTTCGCGATAACTTGATCTCCTCTATGCCAATGTTTTTGGAAATCTTGTGAGTAGCTCCCAGTGATTAATGGCCGTTTGCACCAATTGATATTTAAGTAGACTTAAGCTACATCCTCAATCAATCTACTAGCGAAGTGGCACTTCAGCACGCGTGCTGCAAAACGGATACCCATCCTCAATCCTGTCAATTCAATCTGCCTGAATGTTATCGCACATGCGCATTTTCATTGTTATTTTAAGGTAACGAGGTAATTAAAAAGATCAACCTGTGATTATTCTTGTAAATAAAAGTAGTTACTACTTACCAAAGACAACAAATTAATATAATTACGATATTAGAAAATAATGTATGTTTGTTTACAAACATAATAGAATAAAATAGGGTTAGGGTACCTAAATTATTTTCCCATGATTAAATGCGCATGACACAATTCGGCACGCACCGAAAAAGCTTACAGCTTGCAAGCTTGCACTTCCAAATCGGCGCGCATGTCAGCACGAAATTGAATTGAGGATGATTACGTTTAAACGTCATTGTCCCAGCACGCATGCCGAAGTGCCACTTCGCCACTAAATTGATTGGGGATGGGCCTTAAAAGTTAGGTGGCACTTTGGGAAAGTTTTGTTTTGCACCATGAACAACTGGACATTTTAAGCTACACCTAGCTAAGCTTAGAAAATCGCTCGCTTATTCTCCACTTATCCTCAAAGTGGAGATTTCTAACCCAACATTCTTGTATTCTCATTGACATATATGTCAATGATTTTTCTGTTTCCAGGTTTTCGTTTTCCTTTCCTCCAATTTCAAGTGTGTCTTTTTTATTTTTGGAGAAGGATATTCATGGAGGATGATTTGGAAGTATTTGATATTCTTGAAAATGGATTTTCAAGAAGACGGTACAACGATAAAAACTATTATGGAGAATTGGATGAAAAAACCTTTTTTCAAAGGTTTCGCTTGATCAAGCCAATTGTTTTACAACTCGTAGAAACGCTAGAAGATTCTTTTAAGCATTGTTTACTGTTTTTTCCATTTTCTCATTTAAAAACCAAGAATAAAATCCTTTGATTTTTAAAGAATTGACTTTTAACAGCTTTTAATACGATATTTTAAACCACAAAAACGAAAAGTCACTAGAAACCATAGAGAAATATATAAAACTCATCTTAAATAGCGAGGTTGACAAATGTATTAAACACTTAGCTAAGAAGCAGAGCAAAAACATTGGTGCAACTGAACTTTAACTAAGCGATCCTTAAATTTTAATCTCGCCATAGCTATTCTAAGCGTATGCTTCTATTGGTGCAAACGGCATTATAGTGTTAGTTAGTCGTGAAACATCCTGTGCATAAATCTCGTCCTAGTACTTCCTGAATTCTCAAAACTTCACCATCCAATCAAAAATGATTGGTATACAATAAAATTGAATAATGATTACTCATTTTATAATGATAGAATTATCAGTAAATCTACGATTGCAACCGTGTCTACTCAAACATGTTATCGGATATTCAACAAAAACAAACTGCACTCATACATTTTTCACTCGATCCTCGTGCCTGTAAAATGCCCCGTTTAAAACAAACAGGGTGTTAAAAATGTAATATATGCGGATTTTTGAGCATGCTATTTATTTTTCGTGTTCGAATCGTATAAATTTAGGATTACACTACTTTCATTTATTTGAATAGGCAAATTTTATGATGCAGGCCACTGTTTTTGTTACGGAAGTTTGTGGAGGGAAATTTTTAAAAAGAGTTCATATAATAACGTTCTTGGTGTGCGTCATCAAATGTTCTTCTAACACATTACGTTGGAAGAATTCGAAAAAAAAGGCAGGTCTGCAATTAATCCCAATCAAAATATCACAATAATGAACCGTTTAAATGTATTACAAACGTTAACCCCAATCTTTGATTAAAAAAATTTGATTAGTTGATGCTTAGATTAGGCGCAAGCGCGACCTATCAATCGGTAGGAATAACATCCTTCAAAATAGGATGTAGACGTACCTTTCGTATCGGCAATGTAGTTATATGCTTCTGGGGACTGGTAAGGTGACTATTCTATGACTTTAATTAATTATAACCGCAATTGGCGCAATTTTCAACGGACATCGTTATCTTATAAAAATAAAGGTTGCCAAATCACAAAACTCTGACTTTGAATATTATTATGTGAGAATCTTTCATAAACCGGCTGCTTGTGTCTTGACTAGTATGAAATATAATCGTTTGAATCTGTTATGAGAACTTATATTGCGTTTTTGGTATAACTTATATTGCTTTTTTGGTATCTACTTGACAAATATAATTATTTGTACCTGTTGTTATAGAACATAATTATTTGACTCTGTTGTGCCAATTTATATTGTTTTTTGGTATCTGCTATTTGTATCTGTTGTAAGACATATTGTTTCATGGTATCTCATTGAGATATTTAAATATACAGTGATTTTATTATCATTATTATTAAAATTTATTGTATTCCTGTATTCTATTTTCCCCTATTGAGGGGTGGTCCATCGAAACAAATCTTTCAATCAACTAATGTGAATAAAGAAGGAACTGGCTATAGTTGTTATTCAACCACAGTCCATTTGTCTCCTCATCTCTCTTGCTGGTTTATTCAATTTACTTAAAGTTAATATTAATCTTATTGTTATGTTTATTAAAAAAATACAAAAATATGCCTAGATACAGGGAAAGACATCAGCATTTTGAAAGCTCTCAAGTATTTTCAGTTAGAAAAAGAAGAAGTTAGGAAAGAATCTGGATTACTGCACAGTCCCTGTAAGTCAAGCAGTTCTTTGGAGTGAAACAGTCCTTTGGAGTGAAACAGTACTTTGGAGTAAAACAGTTCCTTGGAGTACAAACGGTCCCTAGGAGTACAACGTTCCCTAGGGATAAATCAAGATCCTAGAATTTTAACAGGAGCATTAGTTCTCCAAAGACCATAATCGTTACATACAATCCAGTGTGTAGCGACTGATATCGGAAAGTATCAGAACAGAACTAAAGTGATGAGATAGGCTTCACCTTCACCTTCACCTTCACCTTTATTGTGTGCAAAATCTTCGATTTTTTTGTTATGATTACCAACCCCTCTTTGTACATTTCCCGATGGATATTATATACCTTTTTTTCACTTATATATATTATAGCTTTTAACAGGCCCTTTAGGCCCATAGCTTTGTAATTATTCTTCATACTTTTCTATCTTCGGCCTTTTCTTTTCATCGATTCACATTCTTTTCTCTCAGGTCTTCTAGTACCACCTCCCTCCCTCTTTTCCTTGGTCTGCCTCTTTTCTTCTTGCCTTCCGGAATTCTTCGTGCTATTTATTTCACTATTCTTCCTTCTTCCATCCTTTCTATGTGCCCTAGCCACTTAAGTCTTCTCGATGTAATAGTTAAATCTATTTTGGGTTCACGATAAATGTTATATAATTCTTCACTGGTTCTTCTCATATACACCCCTTCTACTTTTTTTCCTTCCAGAATTCTTCTTAGCATTCTCCTTTCTCATCTAATTACACTTTCTCTTTGTTTTTTGTTTAAAACCCATGTCTCACAACTATACAATATCGTAGGCTTCAATATAGTATTGCACAATCTTAGTTTTGATTTCCTTGATAGATGCTTTGACCGGACTAGGTGATTTATTGCTCCTGCACTTTTGTTAGCTTTTATGATTCTATGATTGATTTCATTTTCTTAACTACAATCACTATTCAACAGGTTTCCTAGATATATAAACTCTTCCACATATTCAAATTAGATGATTGCTTTTTGGGTTTCTACTCTAAATTTGTCATTTGTTGTCTGGTTTCCGAGTCTCATCAGCTTACTTTTAGTTCGTTTATCGTCCCATTTCAGCGAACGCTTCTTATTGAATTTTGTGTTTTTTCACTCAGATAGTTTTTTTTTCATTTTAGCTTAACGTGCCTCGACAGCGCTGTTCATTGGCACAGAAAAAATAAATACAGATATTTACATAATTATTACAGATATTTAAGTTAGATTTTACAGTATAGGCTAGTAGGTTTCAGGAACTGTAAGACTCTTGATTTCGGTAGGGCAGTGGAGCATTTCCTTGAGGTTGGGCCTAAGATCAAGTTGTTAATATATAGCAGAAAATTGTTTGCAGTCCGTCAGTATGTGCTTAACGGTCACAATATCATTACAGCTATGGCAAACGGGACGATTTCCTGAAGACATCAGATATCCGTGTGAGAGTTTGGTATGACTGATTCGGATTCTTCTGATTGTAGTAGCCTCTCTCCGGGTTAAGAAGTTCAAGGAGAGAGGAGAAGTGGATGGATGGATCTCATGAAGTGCAGTCGTGCTATTGCGCCACAGGTGTCGCCAAGAATCTTGTGTAACGTTTTTGAAGTGGGTCTTAAGGTCGGTTGCGAGTTGGAGAATGTGGGTTGGGTCGTTATTAGTGGTAGCATCTTTCGCGTGGCGGTCCACAGTTTCGTTACCATCAATGCCAATGTGAGATGGGAGCCAGATGAGAGAGACTGTTATATCTTGAGCAACGAGAGTTTGATAGATGTCGTGTATTTTCTGGACAATTGGGTGGTCAGTGAAGATTGACTTGATTGACTGAATGGAGGGAAGGGAGTCAGTGCATATTGCAATATTTTTGTGGGGTAGGTTGATGCTTTTGAAAGCTTGAAAAATGCTTTGTAGCTCGTCTGTGTGTACGCTACACGCTATAGGTAGGGTGAAGGAGCTTATGAGTTCATGCTTCGACGAAACTGCACAACCAACACCGGAGTCAGTTTTGGAAGCGTCTGTGTAGAGTATTAAATCATACGGTTTTTTTTTGTAGTAATTCTAGGAATGCTTCCTTTATAAGTACAGTGGGAGATTCATGCTTATTATAAATGGTGAGTGAGGTATCGATTGTAGGGATATTTTTGGTCCAAGGTGGAGAAGAAGGTAGAGGGAGCGGGGAGGTCAGAGAAAGGTCGGTATCTTAGAGTAAAGGAGTGAGTATTTGGGGGATAGATTTTATAATTGTTCGAGGGTAAGTAGGGGGATTAGTCGTTGAAATGAAAAGCGGGTGAACAGGGTTGAGAGGATTGGAGGATACTGAGGCAGCATATGAGAGGAGTAGGGATTGGCGTCTTAGGGGTAGGGGTAGTTCATTAGCTTCAATGTGGAGACTATCAGCAGGGCTAGAGCGAAAGGCACCAAGGCAGAGGCGAAGAGCGGTATTATGTACAGAGTTCAGTGAATCTGTGACAGACATTATCTATTACACAGAAAAGTGAAGTTCTTTTTGAATTAACAGATTAAAAGTTAGCTTATCATTAAATTCGATTCTGTTTCTAATTTTCTATCTGGAGTTTACCTCCGAATTTAATTTGTCTGTTAGGCAAGAGCCTACAGTATATTCCATCATTATTTGTTTTAACGTCTCACATTTTATCGTTTCATTGGCGCTAAACGTTTATCCCAACATCCATTTTCGTTTCATTCCAGTTAGAAAAAGAAACTGATAATATTAATTTCACAGTCTCTTTGGATTTGAAAAATACGTTCCTGATGATTTTATTTTTCAAATTTCAGGTTAGCTATATGTCAAAATAGTGAAAAAAAATTAACGACATTACCAAAACCCGGATATACGTCACAAACGAAGACGTACACCAAAAAGGCTATTGAATGTACTATATGCCACCAGTAATGACAGCCCTTCAATTATATAAAACAATATTTCAATATAAAAAAAGCTTTCCATGAAGTCAATATTAACTTAAATTGTCCAAATTTCCCAACCGGAAAATTTTCACACACAATAATTTTTGAGGACACACCAGTTTAAATTGCAAACACAATTTCACGATTGAAAGCATCCCTTTACGTTTCTAAACTACCTTCTACCACCACTTTACACCCTTGAATAGTATCATAACATTTGAAAACACGATTCCTGAAAGCATCATTGTTGTTCAATAACTCGGCAATCAACTCTAGTGTGTTTGCCACTCTGCGACACATCACGAATGAGAATTCTGTTTCTGACAATACAGAGTGTCACCTATGCCGATACCTGCTTCGTCATTGTTGTATGTCTATTATGCGACCTATCTTTCTCGCCCGATAAACTGACCATTCCCATAATTTTTCTAGAATTCGAATTTTTGTATCTACGCTCAACACGTTAACTGCCGTTAACATCATTTTATACAGTATTTAATTTGTGGGTTTGTTCCAAAGATTTAACCGTAACTTTTCGATTTTATCTTATCAATGTGACATTTTTATATTATCAGGCAGTACAAGAGTTTTATTCCGTGACATAAACTTCTATTTCATCCATTTATGGTGCTGCCATGTTTTGAAAACAATTTTTGAACATCTAACGAAGTAAAAGGAAAGTTTTTGAATAATTTAAAACTATAGCCCTCATCAGAAAGTATGACAAACAAAAAAAAAGAAAAATTCATGATATTGTCAATCAGAAGTGTATTCGCTAGTCAACAACATCAATAAAAGTAGGAAACTTTTCAGCAATCTCTTATAAAATTCATGCTCGTCCCTATATGCGGGTATGTTTGTCAATCAAAATTCAGAGTTTTGAAATTGAACAGATGGTTTTGTGGATGTTATATAACAATTGTTTTGTTTGGAAGCTGTTTTCGACCAATCCAAGAAGTTCGACAAGTATTTATTCAGGGTGTTTATTTACCAATCATACCAAAAAGAACTGCTGTACACAGATTTTTAATTTGGCAAGAGCTATAGTGGAATTCTTTAATTTGAAATTCAGAAGTTTGTTTTGAATGATGCCTAGGCGTAAACTTGGTGCAAATGCAGCTTATAGGTGTGTTCGTATAATTAAGATAGGTAGCCTCATGAACTTTCTTAACTTCTAATCTATTTCTGACAAGTATATGAGAGATGTCAAAATTCTACAATTTCATGGCAAATAACATGAGAGCCTACAGGATCTACAGTGACAGTCAAGCTGCCCTTAAAGCATTTCAAAGCTCTAAGGTAACATCTCGGCTGGGAATGCGACGAAGAACTTAGAAGACTGGCGTCTCAGATCAGTGTAACACTGGAGTGGGTCCCAGGTCAAAAAGGAATCGCTGTCAACTTTGTCAAGTCTGATGACAGACCCGAACCAGCTGTGGGTATTCCCAGATGATCAACTAAGTCATGGTTGAAAGGATGGGTGAAAAAACAACACAATAAACACTGGAAGAATACGACCAGTCAAATACATGGGAAGAAATTCATAAAAGAACCATCAGAAAAAGTAGTGAAAGAACTGCTCTCAATGAAAGGAAAAAACTACGCACCATAACGGGGCTACTTACGGGACACTTTCCCACAGAGGAGCACTTGAACAAAATAGGGCTGTATAAAGGACACCTTACGTGCAGAAGATACAAAAAGGATACCGAAACAGCTCTGCATATACTATGCAACTGTGAGACGCTGGACCGCAGGAGGCAGAAACTGTATGGAAGACCGAAAATGACTCCAGAACACTTCTACAACCAACCAGCAAAGAACCTGTATGACCTAATACAGGGAACGGATTAGCTGAATAGGCTGTAGTCAGAATACTAGGAGTATCCATATTGAGCACAGGAGGATGAGGTGGTGCCGGCGAAGGGACGGCTCCTTTATAATAAAAACCTCTGTCGTAGCTCTATAACTCTTATTGTATAACTTACATATTTATTTGGAGGTATGTGTTGAGGGTGATTAAAATCAAACTTTTCAAAATTATAGTCATGTATACAGGGTACATCAGTAAACAAGGCAAATATTGATTTTCTTTGAATGGAATGCCTCGCTGGAAGATATAAATAGGGCTCCACCGTGAGGTAAATCTTCCCTTTCACCAGTTTCAATTAAAAATGGTTCTTTTGCTTGTAGACAATGTTCAGTAATAGCAACTATATGTGAAAGACCTCATTCTTCCAAAAACAAATACAACTCGTCTGTTTTATTGACATAATTCCAGTAGCAGTTGAAAATAAAAGACCTCCAACGTATACAAATCAAGCGTCTAAAGTAATCTCATAAGAAAATCAGGACAAATCGTTGAATGTTAAGTCTAAAATATCGTGGAGGAGTGTGCCGGGCCATAATTCATTATTACGCCCCGTTTTGGAATTTATCTCGTGTCTGAGACAGACGCTGGCACACTTTACATGTAAAATGAAAGCCGTAGGACGATATTAGGTCCACCTGAATAGAATGAATTATGCGGCAAGTTATATTCTCAGGGAATTGTATGCACTGTTCAACCTTTTATTCAATACCTATCCAAATAAAAAAGCTCCTGTGGACTTTTTATTAAAAAAGAATAATAATAAATTTTTCTGATAAATGGAAGAGGTGGAATAAGGAAGTAATCATTTTCCTTTGACGGCAATATTTATCAACGTGAGTTTCCGAGAATTGGAAGAATTGCGGTAGTGTAAAGATGAGTTGAAACATGAGCTCGTACTCACTGAGCATACACGATAATCCAGTTTGTAACATGTCTATCTACCTGTTTCGATTTTTAAATTTATTTCTCAAACCATCCTTTAATTCCCGCTTGTCGTCTCATTAGCTACATTCAATTCCCCAGCCCTGACCGTTGAGGCAATTGACATCTGCCAACGGCCGCTTCCATTTTGAAAAAGCCAGCCCCACTCATAGATAAAACATACTATCATAGATGGGAAACTGACTCGTGGCGCCCTCTCTTTGTACGGGTGGCGCCACCTTGAGAGTCCCATCAGTACCTCTAACACAAATCAGACGGTTGTGAACTTTGCTAACAACCGCAAAAGAAGATTCCTGTAATTTTACAGGCTTTGGCGGCATATTCAAAGTTACAGTGATTTTACTTCTATTGCAAAATGGTATTTATAATCCATTTTTTTTAATTTTATGTGAAATTACTTAACATTAGATTGATATTATAATAATAACAATCAAATAGTCAAGTTAAATTAAAAGAAATGCCAAACAATTGACCATATAATGCCTGAAGTGGGAAAAATAAAGCAATAATCATCAATTTATATATTTTATTTGATACAATAAAGTATACAATAAATTAAACGTTCTTTTTTCACTCATTTCAGTGACAAACATGAAGAATAAGAAATGGTGGGAGTTGAACATCAATGCAATAAACTGGTTAGGTATACTTTAACTAAATTTCTTCCTAGCCAAGGTTAACGTTGTTCTCCATGGCTGGAAAGCTCTAAGCTGTATAGAAGAATAACTAGTTCAATATACTGTCACTTTTTATTCAATGGAACATGGTTTTTTTTTATAGAAATAAAGCTTACCTACCGGGTGCACCTCACATTACAATCTCTCACAATACGTATTCTCCACATTCTCTGTTAAAATAAAAGTCCCACTATAAACAAAAAAAAGGTAGAACGTGTCGCGGGACACACGGTAGGAACTTTAGTTCCTTTTAAGCAAAAATTATGTAATACATCTGACGTTATAGATAAACGATTTGCATATTCTTTGGTGGTTGAGTAGTAAGCATACCAGACTCTCACGCAGTAGACCCGGGTTAAATTCCCCCTGAGGAAGATTTTTTTTATTGTTAATTTTATTTTTAAATAATTCATGAGGGAGTCCGACTGGCAACATCTACTAATAACAGCATCGTATATTTAAAAAATGAAACCGTAGCATTATACAAATTGGACATTCAAGAACTGTACGTTTACCACAAAATTAGTGGAAACATAAAATTGATTTGTAAACTGTTTAATTTGAAGTTATATTACAGTTTATAGAAATTTTTATTTTCTAGATTTTTTCTTAAGTGGGTCGTAGAAAAAATATGCTGTTCGACTCGTGTGGATTGTCCATATCGCACTTGAACGATTGAGCACTCCGCCTACGGCGTCGTGCTCAAAATTCGTCCTCGTGCGATATGGCCATCATACCCACACTAGTTGCACAAACTACAATTTCTTTCAAAATATGCCTTTTTACATTTAAAAACAACCTGCCAAATGTCAAATCAATTCATCCATCCATTTTAAAGTTATCGAATTAAAATGTTTTTTCTACACCCGCATAAATATTATCCATCTTTTCTAAACCCATATGTATATTATCCATTTCCTGCACAGTTTAAAGAATGGAAATGTAGGCCTTATCGGTTAACTGAACGTATATTATGATTTCATATACATCCTGGAACGTACTTATATAAAATCCACCAATCAGTATTCGCGTTTAGTACTCGTCACTCATCTTTTTTTCAATTTAAAGAAACGTCAAAATAACTTGTCAAAAAAGTCTCTCTCAGAAGCACTGGATTAAGAATATTTATTTACAAAAATGAACAAATAAAATAGTCCGTATAAATTGATAACAAATACTAAAAATAGAATAGAATGGGTAATTGAGGAGCTACTTACCGATGGACATTTCCCTATAATAGATCTCGGTGGTTGAGTGGTAAACATGTCAGACTCTTACGCGGTAGACCTAGGTTCGATTCCCCATGAAACAACTTTTTTTTTATTAATGATTTTATTTTTAAATAATTATTCTGCTTGATATTGATAACAACAACAGGTAGACGCTTGAAATATTTCGTATTTTGCATATTTATTGTAGATAAAGGTACGATACCTACCCTTCGTGCGGGAGTCCGACTGGCAACATCTACTTATAACAGCTTCGCATATTTAAAAAGGGAAACCGTAACATTGTACAAATTGTACATTTAAGAACTGTACGTTTATCACAAAAAAATTAGTGAAGACATACAATTGAATTGGTACGATTATAAATAAAATTGTTGAACATTCTAAATTTCAAGTTATATTTATTTTACAGTATATTCAAATGTTTATTTTCTAGATTTTTTCTTGAAGGGATCGTAGAAAAAATATAATGTTCGAATCGCGTGGATTGTCCATATCCACACTAGTTGCACAAACTACTATTCTGCACAGTTTACAAAATGGAAATGTAGGCCATCAGTTAACTAAACGGATATAATTTCATATACATCTTAGAACGTATATGAAATCCACCAATCAGCATTCGAGTTGAGTATCCGTCATTCATCTTTTTTCAATTTAAAAGAAACGTCAAAATAACTTGTCAAAGTTTCTCATAGAAGCGCACTGGATCAAGAATATTCATTTACAAAGATAAACTTGAAATAAATAATCCGTACAAATTACCAACAAATAATACTTAAAACAGAATAAAATGGGTATTTGAGGAGACCTCAGATTTTATAAAATTATGTAATAGGTACATCTGACGTTATAGATAAACAATTTTCATATCTCTCAGTGGTTGAGTAGTAAGCAATCCAGACTCTCACGCCGTAGACCCGGGTTCGATTCCCGTGAAAAAGTTTTTTTTTAATTGTTACTTTTATTTCAAAAAATAATTATTCTGCTTGATAATAATAACAACAACAGGTAGACGTTTGAAATATTTAGCAGAATATTCATTATTATAGATAGTGGTACGGAACCTTTCATGAGGGAGTCCGACTGGCAACATCTACTTAGAACAGCATCGTATATTTAAACAGCATCGTATATTTAAATAATAAAACCGTAGCCCTATACAAATTTCAAGAACTGTACGTTTACCACAAAATTAGTGGAAACATAAAATTGAATTGTAAAATTTTTAATTTGAAGTTAGGTATATTACAGTTTATACAAATTTTTATTTTCTAGATTTTTCTTAAGTGGATCGTAGAAAAAATATGCTGCTCGACTCGTGTGGATTGCCTGTATCGCACTTGAACGATTGAGCACTCCGCCTACGGCGTCGTGCTCAAACTTCGTCCTCGTGCGACATGGCCATCATATCCACACTAGTTGCACAAACTACAATTTCTTTCAAAATATGCCCTTTTACATTTAAAAACAACCTGCCAAATGTCAAATCAATTCATCCATCCATTTTAAAGTTATCGAATTAAAACATTCAAGTTTTCAAAATTCCAACACCCTGTATTTCGGAAAGTAAATGTGCTAAACCCCTTAATCGCGCAAAAAAAATTATGGAAATAATAGTAAAAATTTATCCCAACAAATTCGAGTAGATCACCAGCACTGCGAATACCAGCTTTGCATAGAATTTCAATATAGCATCGGTGGTTCAGTGGTTAGAATGCTCGCATTGCACGCGGGCGGCCCGGGTTCGAATCCGGGCAGGAGCATATTTATTATTATTAATCGCTGCTTCGTAAACGAGAGAGAGAGACTAAGGAGGCACAAGCACGCAAAAGCAAGGCACATAACGAAGAAATGTAACATAACGTTTCGTAACGTAACGCGAAACGGTCAGATCTTTTGCGTCGCGACCCCTGGAGCGCTATTCTGTACGCGGCATTGACAGTCGTCGGTATCGGTATGTTAACAACATCCATCGGTTGCGCGGCCGACGGGACTAATATAACGCTATTCTAGTGTTGGTCGATATACCTATCGGTAACCACGATATTTCACCGGTGAATGTAAAATCACTAGCGCTACCGGTGATTCACTTCTCGCGGTGATCGGTGATTCTGACCAACAACAGCCGACACTAGCATTGGGATACTGCGATCCAATATCGATATAAAATATCATTATTTTCAAATATTGAATATTATATGAAGGAAAAACGGTGATTTGAGCCGATAGGTACATGAGTATATGTTATTATAGATGATACAATCCGATGTAAACTAGTAGCGGCTGGCGGGCACCAACAAGTCAAAAAAAACATAAGCAATAAACACATGTCACACGACCCGATATCGATAAGGGCAAACGTGCCTCTTTGTTTTGTGTTCTACTTTTTTTTTGGGAGAACAATATTAAAACAAATTTGGTGAATGCCCCAACAGCAATTAGATATAATACATTTTAATTTTTTTTAGTATATCTCTGCTGTTTGTGCAGTAAATATATGAAGGGAGCATGTATTTTTGCGACAATTTTAGTGACTAGGTAGGTAATGAGCGGTTTCTGATGTTAATTTTAAGATAAGATAAAGTATAGTGTCAGTGAATTATAAAAAAATATTTAGTTGTTTTAGAATAAGCCGATGAGATGCTTGAATAATAAATAATATACTCGTATTCGTCACCAGTCGCCGCGCGCTGGTCTTATTATATTGATTTGATATTGAAATCACCGTTTAGAATCACGGTGATTTAGAAATTACTGTCGCCGCTTCACTGGTATTTCCCAACACTACGCTATTCTGTATGCCACGGTTTTCGACGCTCGGAATTGCAACCAAAAATTATCGGCATAGAAGTGACGTCACTCGATTCGGTACATGTGGCCAATGAGCGATGAGGGAAACTGTCAAATTTGTAAACAAACCAAAGTGCACGTTGAAGATCAGAGCAAATTATCCCTTGTGATATTACCCAATAAAGGATAAAGAAGAAGAAGAAGATTAGAGGTTATATTTTGGTTTCGTTGGAAAGTAGGGTCATATAATTAGATAATAGATAGTGATAGTGACATATCTTTTATCTGTTATCATGAACGATACAATTCATGTAAATATTAACATTAACATCCTCAAAAACTCTAAATTTAGAGTCAACTAGCATTGAAGAATTGATCTGGTTTTAACATTTATATCTCTTTTTTTCCGAGTCTCAAAGATAAGATAAGTACAGATATTAATTATTTTAAAGGAGTTTCTTGTTCTATCAAATCTAAGCGTTATAATACCGCTCAGAGGGATCATTTGATTCAGTACAAGGAGAGCCATTCAAATTTTGCTGCAGAAAAATGTTGTTGAAAAGATGGGAAGGACTTATAAAACACTAGATTAGACACTATACACAATATAGTTACTCTTCAAATATTAAAAAGTCACTTAAATAATCCGCAATTCCAGCCAAACATCAACAAATAATAAAAATTTCCTTTCAACGAAAATCGATAACGGTTACCGTGGGGCTCATTAAATCACGGTAGACATACCGATTCTCATCGACTTGAATTCACGTTATCGGTCGGTGAAAAGGTATACAGAATGCCGCACATGCGACTCACCGACGGCTGTCGATAACTGAGTCTTACCGATACCGATTTCTCTCCGAAACGTGTTACAGAATAGCGATCCTGGTCGCTCAAACATAACCTGGCATAAAGAACTAAAGTTCCAAAAAACCAACTAAAACACTTAACACACCCACAAATAAGCAAAACAGTTTTTAAAAACAAAAATTGGACTAACTCAAGACACACTCAAGGTACATGTCGTAAAACGTTGGTCCGCAGTTGTTAGGTTAGGATATCAATGCTGAAATATGTGGAAGTATCTGCAGCTACCACTAACGACGCCACAGTTCTCAATCTGGTTTTCATTTAATCAGCAATTTTAGTAATTACGGGACTCTCAAGGTGGCAGCACCCTCGCGCGTTCAGATTTCCCCTACCCTTGCCTCTTTTCGCTACCTACCAGGGACGTATATAAGGGGGGGTTTTGAGGGTTCAAACCCTCCCCATAGAAAATACAATAAAGGTACGATGATTTTTTATTAGCATACTGCCGCAATATGAGTATTCATCGGGATGTAGCAATAGAAATAAATTCCTTAAAAATTGTGAATAATTGAGCTGAAAGGTTAAATTTACTTTTGTGAGATTGATTTTCTGTTTTAATAAAAGCTTCAATTTTCAATCATCTATCACTTTTTAGAATAGGTGCTCCCAAATTAATATACAGGTAACATCTCGGCTGGTATGGGAATGCGGCGAAGAACTTAGAAGACAGGCGACTCGGAACAGTGTAAACACTGGAGTGGGTCCTAGGTCACAAAGGAATCGCTGGCAATGAAAAAGCTGACGAACTTGCAAGTGCAGGATCGTCAACACTGATGAACGGACCCGAACCATCTGTGGGCATCCCCAGATGCTCCACTAGGTCATGATTGAAAGGGTGGTAAAGGAACAATCCATGGAAGAGTACGCCCAGGCAAACACATGGGAAGAAATTTATAAAAGAGCTATCAAAAAAAGTAGCAAAAGAACTGCTCTCAACGAGCAGGAACAAACTACGCACCATAACGGGTTCTTCTCACGGGAGACTTTCCCACAAAGGAACACCTAAACAAAATGGGGCTGTATAACGGAGACCTCACATGCAAGAGGTGCAAAAAGGACACTGAAACAGTCTGCACATATTAAGCAACTGTGAGACGCTGGACCACAGGAGGCAAAAACTAAATGGAAGACCCCAAATGACTCCAGGAGACTCCTATAATCAACCAGTAAAGAACCTGTATGAGCTAATACAGAGAACGGATTGGCTGAAATAGGCTGTAGTCAGAATGTTAGGAGAATCTACAATAAGCCCAAGAGGCTGAGGTGGTGTTGGCGAAGGGACGGCTCCTTTAAAAAATATATATACATGGTTATAGCCATTTCAGCAGAAGGGGGCAAAACGAAAAACGATGTTTAAAAATACTTTTAGATATAACCAAGTCAAACAAATAATTGAAAAAAAACTTAACATTATTTCTTGAACTCGAAAAATTGCTTCAGGTCGTGGCACTCGATTTTTTTGCCCTAGGCGGCGCCTTCAATAAAGCTTTCCCCTTCTAAACCTATCAGATGAAAAAAAACCAAACCCTTCCCCATGTAAAAGCTATAGCTACGTGACTGCTACCTACGGTCCTGAAAGCAAGGCGATTCGTTGATTTTTCAGTTGTATCTCTCTCTCTTGCATACTAGTACATTATTTTGAAAATAAATATTTTATAATAAATCACCGTTACCTTTTTATGCAAACATTTGCAAGCTTTTTGTGTTAACTATTTTACAGAATGCATTTATTTCCACCTATAAAATATTCCATTCGTGTATAATCTTGCCAGTGCCTGCCTTATATATCATTAGGTATTTTACTTTTTTTTTTTAATTATTTATTCATATATATATATATATATATATATATAACAACATAACTTTCTGCTATAATTTAGTCTAATTCATATCATTAGGATATTTTTCAACCCAGCTTGTTTTTTTATCCTTTTAATATGCGACATATCTGCTGAAAAGCTTTTAGTGAATTTAACGTTTCTACGGAACCAGCAGCTAGTACATCTTCAAGACATCTCCATCTCCACCTACCGAACCTGTTAAAGTCATCTCCACCTCCGTCTACCAAGATAAGTACCAAAAAAGTGCAAGACTCATTAATAGAGCCTCTCAACGCTTTGGTATACCTAGTGCAACACTAACATGGAGTCGAATCACCCTTTTAAGAGGAGTCTCTTCCTGCTACAGCGACAAATGCACCCGTGGTTTTTTCAGTTATAATTCATTTCAAATGGATAATAAACTTGGTCAGGATATTCTTTTGAATGCCCAAATAATCCTTTGACGAGGATTATGCTCAACTGATATTAAACCAAACTGTTCTAAAGTTATTCCCAGCTTTCAGTTGAACAGACTCTGATTTACTAATTCAGTTACCTTGTTTCAATTTAAAAATATTTTTATTTTCGAACTGAGTGAGAAACAATTTAAACTTTTGCACCCCCAATATAATAATCCAGTTCAATCAAAACAGTTGAGAGGTGAATCAAAGAAAACGAGATATTATTATGCTCTAAGACACCGAAAGATTAGGCTAGGTTTATGTGAGTGTGACACTGATTAGCAAAATTGCTCTTCTTACTATCATGCTTTATGGTATTTGTTTGGAAAAATATGCAAGAAAAGTTGGGGAGGTATATTTGCACCAGACACTGAGGGTGTTCTTGATCCATCTGTGAGCAAAAATCTATCTGGTGGTGGTAGTTCATCCATACGAAGGATATAAAAGTAGCTAGAGGGAAAGCAAAATGGGGTAAGCAAGAGATATGAATAAAATAGCGAAGAAAAAAGAGACAGGAAAAAAAGTGGAAGTGAGAAGGTGCAGTCTATATCATCTAAAAGGAATTCTGAAAACTTACCGATATGTTTGAAGTCAATATTGAAAAAATTAGCATTTATATGCTGTTTTGTTTTTGTATATAGAAGTTTATTTTGAAATGTTTCAATTATCGTGGAAATATTCATTTCGCTTTTTTATTTTAAAGGTTTCTGTACGTTCATGTCTAATGCTACTTTAAAAGTTTTTTGAAATGCATTAATGAAATCTAATATTTCTTGCTGGCATCACTTTATCTTCTGTAACTAGTTTTAAACTCATAAAAACCTGTGTATTTATGTTAATGGTTGTTTAACCTCTTAAAAGTTGTAAGATATATATTCCTTTTCAGCTACAAGTCGAAAGAAATGTAGTCAAATTTATTTGAGTCTGAGTTTAAGTACAGGGGAATACTGATATATACTTCGGAATCCATCTTATAGGGACTCAATGAAATATGGATAAAAAAAAGACTAAGCATAAAATATTAATGGAAGGTTATACTAGGCCGCTATGAACACAGTACCATCAAAACACCGCTAGATGGCCTTGTGCATGACTGACAGCTGACACAGAACGACTCAAGGCTTCGGCACATCAATTCCTGCGTGGGAAATTCGAAAAGTTAATGACTGTACTTGTATAAAGACATGTTTCCTCACTATTAACATGATTTGCTACTACAACAGCTAACAAGCTTAGAAAAAAAAATGTTAAAATACCATTGTTTGCTTGCTAAGAAAATATTTGGTAGGTATACTTTATGAAAGTAGGCCTCTATCAACACGCTAACGAGAAAAAAAACCTCTAGATGGTGTTGTGCAGGATTGAGGAGGAAGTTGATAGGAATGGGGGTTTTAGGGAAAATCAACATGGATTTGTAGAAGGGAAGTCATGCATCATACCGCTGGGCAGGGTGGTGGACTTGGTGCAAAGGGCTAGGCAGGGTAACGTGTTTGATAAAGTTTGTGGGATAGCATGTGAAGAAGGATGTGAGATTACGGTGTATGCGGACGATGTATGTCTGTACGGCAAAGGGAGAGGTGGAGAGGTGGAGATAGGAAGAAAAGCGGAGAGGATGTGTAGGAAGATTGTGGAGAAGATAGAGTGGTGTGGACTGGAAGTGGCTGAGGATAAGACGGTGGGGCTACTGGTGAAGGGGCGGAGCAAGGCAAGGGAGGTGGGGGTGATGGTGAAGGGAAAGAAAATTCGGATGGAGGAAGTGGTGAAGTATCTGGGGTTGTGGTTGGATAGCCAATTATCCTTCAAAACCCATATGTTGAGGGCTGCACAGAAGGCAAAAGTAAGGGTAGCGTGGCTGGGAAAATTGATGGGTAATGTGAAAGGACCGGGAGAATGGAAGAGGAGGATAATTGGTAGGACGGTAGAGCAGAGTATGCTGTATGGCGCGGAAGTGTGGGGTGAGAAAGCAGGGGTGAAAGCGAGGGTTAGACCACTCCTGAGGGTGCAGAGAGGAATACTTCTGAGGGTGGTGCAGGCGTACAGGACAGTGGGTGGACTGGCAGCAGCAGTGCTGTCACGGTCCTATCCATTGGACTTGATGGCTAGAGCCAGACAGAAACGCTGGAGGGGTGCGAGCAGACGAGCAGAGAGGTACTACAGGAATGGATGGATGAGGAAATGGAAAGAAGGTGGGATGAGTATGAGGGCGCGCTAAAAGGAGCGATTGGGAGCAGGAGAAATTGGGTGGACCGGAAATTTGGAGAGGTGAACTACTTCTTGACGCAGGTGCTCACAGGGCATGGGTCGAGAGTAGGTTACCTCCACAAGATTGGGAAAAGAGAAACTGGAGTGTGCGAGAGATGTGAAGTGGAGGATGATGTGGGACATGTGTTTAGATGTTGGAAGAATGAGGAAGTTTCGAAGAAGCTAGAAAATAAACTGGGAGAGGCGGTGTATTGGGAAAATATGGTGGAGATTATGTTGAGGGGCGAGGAGGAATGGATGGAGATAA
>CAJUYH010002533.1:0-39440 GCA_910591685.1 Galerucella tenella
CTGACTACAGCCTATTCAGCCAATCCGTTCCCTGTATTAGCTCATACAGGTTCTTTGCTGGTTGGTTTTGGAAGTCTTCTGGAGTCATTTGGGGTCTACCATACAGTTTCTGCGTCGCACAGTTGCATAGTATATGCAGAGCTGTTTCGGTATCCCTTTTGCATCTCCTGCATGTTAGGTCTCCGTTATACAGCCCTATTTTGTTTAGGTGCTTCTTTGTGGGAAAGTGTCCCGTAAGTAGCCCCGTTATGGTGCGTAGTTTGCTCCTGCTCATTCAGAGCAGTTCTTTCACTACTTTTTCTCAGCCGAGATAACACCCTAGAGCTCTGGATTGCTTTAAGGGCAGCTTGACTGTCATTGTAGGTCCTAATCGGCCTGTTGTTGTAGGCTCTCATTTTATTTGCCCTTGCGCACATGCAAATATTCCAAGCGAGACGATTCCTTCATATTTGCTCGACTTGCTGTATATGCCCGCTCCGGTGCCGAGTTTATTCGATATATATATAGATTATTTAGTGAATAGAAGCGTTCAAATAGTATATTTTAATACGAGTCCAGGAAATGGGCTTCTCCCGTATATTTATTTAGATTTAGCACCGAATAAAGAGCTGATAACTTCACCAATGTTATAGTTTTGCAAGAATTAGCCCTTTCAACTATAATAACAGATTACTATGCAGTTTATAAACACCCTTAGGAGTATCTTCTAGGTAGTTTTCAAAGTTTGGAAGGTAAACAATTAACATATGATATTATTAAGCTGCTTATTACAAATTCCTTAATACTGGGTGTTGTTTCTTGCAGCCAGGGAGTTTTGGAGAACGTCAAGTAGAATCATGTGTTTTGTACCTGATCAATGTAATATAGGGGATAAAAATATATTTATCTAGGATATACTTCAGCTACTTCAGACAATTTCAAGATATTTAAAAAAAATCTAGAGCAAGTAATCAATCAAGATCTATCAGCGCTATCTTATTTTCTTAACAGGTAGGTTGTTATCAAATGTTCTTGCTGCATCTACTTATGGATAGATAAATATAGAATCAAATTCTTTATTAATTTTAGTTATCAGTTTACTGATATTACAAGCATTTTTTTATAAAAATATTTGTTTGAAATAAAAATCAAAGAAAGTGAAATTTGTTGGTAGATTTCTCGAATTCAGCATCTTAAAATTGATAAGAAGACAAGGTCCAAGCAATGGGAACTGTTCAATTATAAAAATAGCAACTTAAGGGTTGATGACGCCAACAAACCTTGTCTCTGTTACCGTGAAAGACCGAAATCTGGTGAATGTCGAGATACACCGGTGAATGTCGAGATACACCGGTGAATGTCAACATTCTCAACGTTGCTCGACGTATGTCCGAAATTTCATTATTTCTAACCTACACCAGGATGCACTCGTGGTGTATGTTAAAAAGAATTTTTTTTTAAATAAAAACAAAAAAAATTCATAGGTCTTTATTTATTAAGATAATATGGGAAAAGGACTTTGTTGAACTCAAAACAAATAGTAGAACATGAAAATATAAAATGAAATATAAAAAATAAGAACAATGTCTTATTTATTGCAACAACTCAAACTACCGTGGCACTTCGAATTGCACAAAAGTTCCTTGCTTTTACATCTGCATTTAGTCGTGGAACACTTCCTTTTGCAGTTACAACGTGTATAGCCTTGCCCTCCACTTTTTGAATTAGCAGAAGCTGCTTCTCTTAGCGACATTTCTTTTGTTGAAACTTCGTCCATGGAAAGTAACTTTTCTTTACAAATTACGAACTGATTACGGGTGAAAAGCTGCTTCAAGGTACCATTTTCGTTTGCTAATCTATAAAAGTCAGAATCCTCTATTCCAACAACAACCGCATTTCGAGGGTCTGTACGACCACGGTCGACATCAGGGACTTGAATTCTTACGGTATCACCAATTTGGGCAAGAGGAAACTTTTTTTTGAGGTTCGCAACATTTTTGTTGCTTGAAGTAGAAGATTATTTTTTGCAGCTACTCTTTTTAAAGAAATTAGCTCGTGTTGTTCAGTCAGTGCTTGAGATGAAGATGTGTTAGGTTGCGGATCAGCTCCAATGGTATTTTCATTATCCATGTCTGTTTCAACATAAGCTTCTAGCTGTTCTTCGGTCTCAATGTTCGAAATTTGCCCGCGAGGGAGTGATGACGATGTTATACCCCTTTTTGGTTTAACGCCAAATAGAGCTTCATAAGGACTCTGCCGTATTCCTTCGTGATAAGTTGTGTTTTTGGCAAATTGGACAAACGGCAAACCTTCTGACCACTTGTGTGAATCATTGTCTTGCATCCAAGCAGTTAACATATTTTGTATGTCCTGATTGGCTCTTTCAACTGAGCCTTGTGTTTGACTGTGACGAGGCTTTCTATTTTAACATCTTTCCACATAGCGCATAGTTCAGATATGACTCGATTACTGAACTCTCTGCCATTATCCGAATGCAATATAGTGGGAGCACCAAATGTTAGAAATTTGGAGAAGGTCATATGCTACTTCTTCCGATCTCTTGCTTTTTAAAAACGTTTTAAACGTCTGTAGTCCAAAGGTGTACTACACTTACTTTTAGCAGAAATTACTTCAGAATCGATTTAAGAGTACTCGTACTTTTCTAGTGAAAAATAAAAACAATTGTCTTCTCGTTTACTTCCAATTAAGGAATGTAACTTTTCAAAAAACTTAACACGATTTACTGTAGTAGCCATTGAATACAAATTATAATTTCTAATAAGAAAATTAAATTAGGTTAGGGAGCGCTGTCAAACGTTGCGTTAGACTGACGAAGCCTAAGCTAACTGAAACAAGGGGTTGGAACCGTCTAAAAACGTGTCGCGACCTGCAGTGTCCGAGATTCACCGGACCTCATTTGTGTTTGTCGACATATACCGGTGAAAGTCCGAATGTATAATAGAATTAGGAAATGGTCGGATTTTCACCAAGGCATTTGACATTTGTCGACATCCACAGGCGAATGTTGACATTCACTACTTTCGGTCTTTCACGGTAACATCTCTATTTCTTTAGCTAGCCTTCAAAAGTTTTTTAAACTCTCCGATTCAGGAGCCAGCTTCTTGTAATAAAATACACAGTACATAAAATTGATTGCATTGTTCTATTCAGAAAACAAAACATACAAAAACTCCGATATTTCTTACTTAGAATGAAATTAGTATTCATAGGATAATCGTAATTGAATTGTACATTATTTGAAAAGAAAATGAAGCAGCAGCAGCGACTGGAAATAATATCTCAAGGAAGCGGTACACCTTACAGCTATTCGTGCATAAACAATGATATTATTAAACACAATGGAATTATGACAAGCCATAATATGTAAAGTTATAATTCCTACTTATTTTTTGTAACTATAAATCACTGTGGCAGTGTTTTAATGTACAGTTATTGGTGTGGTGACAATATTATTTATATTTATTTGAAAAATAGTGTGAATTTTGTGATTTTTATTTCGATTATTAACAGTCAACTTTTGAGAATATGCTCTTCCTTTCAGTTCTATTTTGTCTTCCTTCATTTCTATGTGTATTTGTCTCTGGTCTGGGCCAAAAAATTAATTAACACTTAAAAGAATTTAAAGCCAGGTTTTCTTTCCCCTACACGTATTTACCAAAAAGCATTAGTGCCGTTTTAATTATACAACCTTCCAGCAGCGCAGAAAGGTGCTTTCAAAATTGTTTCAACAATAAGCTTAGGAGTCCGTAAATCTCTCATTGTCACAGTATTTGAGGAATCTTAATTAGAAGAGAATAATATAAAAGTATGAGGTTAACACTACGTTGATCGTTTTGGATGGTTTTTAATTTGTTGAATACGTTCATTGGTTAGATATTCAGTTGTCGTAAAAACACATTCATAGTAAAAATTATTAACCACTAATAGAGAAATTCAACTTCACAGCTAATAGAGAAAAAAATATGTTACGGCTTCAATTCAAAAATCGTATCTGACAATGCCAACATCAACAATAGCCTCATCTTGTGGTTTTTTATATTCTTCAATAATATCATTAATTTTAAAATATTTCAATCATTATTTATTTGTATGTTTGTTCAAAAAAAAAGTCAAGGTCGATCACAAGAAAATGAGGTACCTAATTACAACTATGATAGATTGTTTTTTTTAAACGACAGGAAATGAAATGTTTTTATTTCAATTTTAGAATTGTCTTCCTAATATTAAATTTAATTATGTCTTAAAATTTTTAGTTTCGTGGGAAGGTACAGAATAACTAATACTCGAATTTTAATAAACAACAATAGAGTACACGCATATTTCATATTTTGCTTGGATATTAATTTATAATAGTAAATATGATATCAAAAATTACTAATAATAGGAAAATATACCAGTTTCCATTGGAAATTACTCCCAAATTTTAAAATAAAATTCAAATTTTAATGCACTTTCCGACCACAACCCGAGGATTTCTGAACGCTTCCGATGATACGTGTGATGTCATATCTCTTCTGTTTACTTATGTCAATATGGCCGGTATTGCATTAGGTTATGTGTAGTTGTGTGTTTATATTGTATTTTAATAAACTATTAATTGCTTCATCGACGTAAAGATATCATTTATATGTTTGTTTGAGACCATTACGTGTTTGTGTGTGCTTTTTTTATTTCTAAAAGTCAACGTACAGTGGAAAGTGGACATAAATATTCGATATATAGAATATATTTTATTTACTAGTTCAGTGTTCAGTGACGATTCTTTCATATTTTGTGAGTAAAGATATGGCTAGCGAAGGTTTTGTAAAAGCACAAACTGATAACTTGCTCAAAGTAGACTCATTTATGCTGCTTGAATTTATGAAGTCAAACAGCTGCTTTAATGCAGAGGAAATGAGAGGAGTTAAAGCATTATCGTAAGTACGATTTAAACTATGTTTTATTTATATAATATATACCAACCATATTTCGATGTGTGGTCGTAAGAAAATGATGTTTTTATGGTTGATTCCTAGACATATAGGTACACAACCTCAAACTATTTAAGAATAAAAATTACCAGCATAGAAGTAGGTACCTACATTAAAATGGTATTCACAAACAAAAGTAATGCTCTTTTCTTAAGTGTATTTTTGCTTGCGCCACCAGGTAAAGTAACAAATATTTTTTCGGCTTCATCCATTTTTAAAGCTTTCACAAACAAATTAGGTCACAAGAACTTAGAGCGTGATACACGAATAAGAACGTAAACAAATGACGTCACACCATGGGGCAGCCATCTTTATGACGTAAAGCGCGTTTTGGCGGACTTTCAAAATTTTATGATTTTTAAAGTCGTTTTAAAAGTAAAGTTTATATTTTTTTGAAAAAATAGGCATGCAAGGTGTTAGGAGACCTGATAAAGCGTCAATTATCACCAATAGCAAAATTTATGCTTGTACCCTATTATAAGAATTAGACAGGGATGTATTTAAGGATCAAAATAATTAAATGAAAATTAAATTAAATTGATTTAAAAAAAAACATTTAACTGGAAAATATAAGAAATAAATGTAAGGCATATAAATATTGGAGAATTTGACAGTGTCCGGAACATTTGGAAATAAAAATAATAGAAATTATAGCTCGTAGAGTATAAAAACCGTTCTCCATGACATCTGTCAAACTGTACTATGTTAGAAAGCACTTAAAATAGTATGAGTATCTAGTAAATGTCAAATGAAGCTTATCAAATATTCTACAGGGCGACGACCCAGCACTGTAATGGAACGTCTTTGATGCGATAATTACAGTCAAGCAGTGTCGAACATGGTTAGTACTTGGACGGGTGACCAAGCTAGGTAAAACCATCGTATAGGGCCCGTACAGCCTGCAGCGAAACACTTTAGACTACTAGGGTGCACTTTAGACTACTAGGGTGAGTAGCATATCGCAGCTCGCAGGCATTATACTGTAATGTTTTTCTTATTTATTTAAACTGTTTTTACCGTGGGATAAAATCATCCGCTCACTATGGCTAATTACTATTGATTTATTGAAGAAACTATTACACACTATACTAAACTTAATTTATAAATACACTACTTAATGTCTATTAATTTATCTACACTCGGTATAATAATTGTCCTAATTTATCTTCAACACTATTTATATTCACTTTCTGTTCACTCACTGTATACTGAAACTGTTTACCGATTCACTGTATACTGAACAACTCCCCACTCACTAGAAAACCCGCCTATATATAGTCCTTCGCAGCTCTAGAAATTTCTTGAATTCACCGCCTTCTACGCTGCTCGAGAACAGTCTCGATCATTATCTGTTGAAGAACCTTTCTAGAAAGGTCGCATTCATAGTTTGCGACAGGACCGGCTTCTGAATGACTGAGTTCGTAACAATACCAATGAGCACGAGGAGGAGACTTAAAACCGAGGTCTCGAGCCCATGGATGTTGGGCTCGTTAAAGAACGATACCACTGGATGGAATACTAGACGGTTCGCCAAAATTTCCGGTTAGAGTGCTCCCGACGTCGGTGATTAGCCCAAGTCGCAGAAATAACCGACGTTGAATAGACGAATAATAAAAAAATATTCTACAAATTATTACCTAAATTTATAAGCTACAGCATAAAAACTGTGTACGTTTTTCAATTAAAAAATTAAGTGCCATTTAAAATATCTGGTGCAAAAAGTAACCGTCGACGAGTAAAGTTAATGTATACGACGTTAATTAAATTGGATATATCTTTCGCTATCTTCTTAATTAACTAACTAACAAGCAGTCATCAACTGCAACAAAATAACAAATTAGTTCCGAATGACATGCGATATTGTCGCCTACACGGCACATCATAAACTACACACAGAACTTGCAAAATTTTCTTATCACCTATTTTTTTATCCACAATTTGAACCAAAGCAGTAATAAACGATCTGAATTTTCATTTCGAGAGCAGAAGGGGGTTGCTCTCTTAGTTACCAGAATAAGCAGTGATCAAAGCACAAGCGGTTCATACTCGCTCTTTGTTTTTCTCATTGGATTTATCAGTTAGGCTTGTCTTTGGACTATCGGTTGGCATGGGCGTGCCCACACGTGATTGTTCCCATCTCTGTTACCAAGATTACGATTTGAATTTGAAATAACTGAGTCTTCGCGCACTTTCGGGATATTTCATATGTATAGTTAATTTACGATAAAAAGACGATGACGTTGCAAAACAAAATATTGTGATGTTGCCAAACTGTAGTTTTTTTCATCACTTAACGAAAACTAAAGGAGTCAATCTAATGTTAGATTGACTCTTAATAATAATGAATATAAATAGCTAATACTATTACTCACGTGTCTTACAGCAGTAAGAGGGACCCAACTAGCAAAATGGGATTCTAAGAGGACTGAATTGTTGTATAATAGTCGAATAACGTTGTTATAAGGACCTTTTATTCCTATTGAGCCTTTTGTTGCGATAATTTTGTTTTTCAAAGAAAATTCTTGTATTAAAAGATTCTATAGTGACTTTTACAATATATGCTATAACGCATTATACGATCATTTCTTTTAAAATGATATAATACCTTATAAGCCAGTTCATACAATATCAAAAATATCATTTTATAAGACTTTTATACCTATTGTATAAGAGTTCTATAATATACTATATAACTAATAGCTACAACATTATAAAATAGTTACTTAAGCTTATCTTATTGAAGCTGTTTAATGTTGTATAATAAATATTGTATAGCATTCAATTGCGTTGCATTATAAAACACTTTTTAGTTGTATAGTGCCTAAATATTCTTCGTTAAAAACAGTTATCGTATACCGTTCCATTTGACAATGGATAATCCCATTATCCCATTTTTTTGGGATAAAATTGTTGCTTCATAAATCGCCATGTTTAAATAAACAACTCTTGTACCGCTTTCGCCGCCATTATAGGCAATTGAGTTGGAAACATGTAACTATATTGAAAAATGTGACTTCATCATTATTTAGATAATTATATTGTGGAAGAATATCCATATGAAGTGATAAACTATTAAAGTCATAAAAAAAAGGTATTTTAGGATATTCTATTTTATTATTTTTCTACTTGAAACTTAACCAGAATTGAAGCGCTTCATTTTCTTGCCAAATATATACCTATAATCTATCAGTGAAATTTGTGGCGCATCAAAATTTGTGCTGTTAAACCATAAAAATGAAATTATAATTTTTACCATCGATGTCCGCCCAAGTGGCCCAAGTCGTTTTGTTAAGTCTCCATTTCTACAAATGAAATGTATGATGCACGTTCAAGTTGAAATATAATTTGGTTCTGATATTCTTCACTAAAAAATGAAATGCTCTTATAAACTGCTAGATGACAAAATGTTTCCATTGTGCTCGAAATAACAGCATTATGAAAAAATATATATCACTATACAACCATTTTGTAAGACCTTCATAGTGCCGCTTCAATCCCATTTTATAGATGTGACTACATGCCACACTATTAAATCATTTTATAGTAGCTGTTTAAATGATTATAAAACAGTCATATAAGAGTTGTATAAACTTTTGATAGAAATGTTAAACAGCCAAACAGTTGTATAAAAATGGACCTTTTCAGTTGTATAGGGATCATATAATTGTTTTGTAGACCGTTATAAGAATTTAAGTATCCTATATGACATATCTTATAGCTGTTTATGTAAACCTTATAGAATTTAAATTGCTACTTGGGGAGGAGCGGGCCCCCATTTCGGCATTCTCGTTCAAAATAGCTTAACAAAGATGTAACCATCTCTTAACATTTACTCTGTTCAGCTGCTTTGGCATTTTATTAACTACACACTGCAGATTTGCCTAAATAATTCGTTATGAAAAAAATTGTTTTTTTAATCTTAAAGAAAGAATGAATTTGAAAGCACCAAAAAAACTTGTAAATATTAGACGATGATCGAATGTCAATAAACGTCAAAACAAACTGGGGAATTTTACCAGTTGATCTGACAACGTCTTGAAGTTTTGCCAACCCGTTAGCTGTAAATTGCCCTGGATGTTGAGGATAAATTGTATTTACGGTTGGTGAATTAATATTTATTCTGATAAGCAGGAAAGTAACTAAAAATGTCATCATCGTCTTTATATCATAAAAATCCTTTAACAATTAAAAGTTTTCCATTCTTTCCTTTTTAAATTCGCCCATCTTGTCCACCCTGCCGAGCCGCTACTGGTTAGATTGGTCATATACAGGGTGCGGCAGATAAACAGTCAATTAAAAATATCTCGAAAACTAAAGGTATCTGAATTATGAAAATTGGCATGAAGGAGTTTTAAATAATGAGGTATTCAATGAAAATATTACCGTAACCATTCTACTTCCGGTTATACCGGAAGTGCCACATAACTTTGTAATTTTTAATGGAAGACCATGTATATTTTTCAATTTTAGGAATATCTACGTTATTCTGAACATGTTTTATTAATACTTCCCTATACCTATTTTGAACCGTTTTTGAGTTGTAATGTTTTTTATATGAAAATGACACTTTTTTACCATGTATATAAAATTCAATATCCTCTAATGTAATTTGAATAAAAGTTTAAATTTCTCAGGAACTATTTACCACATACCGCTTTATCGTTTACACTGTGAAGTATTCTTTTTTATTATACAGGGTGCTGTCAAAATTGGAATAAAAACGGAATCCACAATCTTCGTGTAATTCCTTTTTTTCAAGTGGGACACCCTGTATGTGATTATTTATTTAAGAAGAATACGTTGCCCACTATTACTATTCCCCATACCTATCGCCTGCAGTTTTCACATAAATCAGCTTTATACATTTTTGTCACAAAAAATTAGTTTTCTTATAGGCTATGTGGTATTAATTTATTGAGTTAGACACTCGGTTAAACATTGAACAATTATACAGATACTATATAAGCACTGGCTTGTTAATGGAACAAAAAATGTTCAAAGTGTTGCCCATTAACTTCCAAACATTTATGGAATCTTTTAAACAGATTCTCATTAGTAGCTCTTGATAGTGATTCTCCATCTATTTCGTTAATATAAAGCGGTACGTGGTAAATAATTCCTAAGAAATTTAAACTTTTATTCAAATTACATTAGAGGATATTGCTAATGCTAATTTTTATAATTCAGATAACTTTAGTTCTCGAGATATTTCTACCGCACCCTGTATATTAGTATTTTTTATTGTTTTTTTCTAAAACCTTGAAATCTATAACCAATATTTGTCAAATATGCTTCGTCAGCAAACAAATAGATTAAATTTTATACCAAATTAACTCAAAATTAATTTATAATGAACGTCCTTAGACACATGACCCTGATTAGTGTATGTACAAAAAAGCCGATCCGGTCTATTTAATCCCAAAATGCGTTATGGAAATCCGTCGCAAAACTGATATTAAATTCCATTTGTCCGATGCCAAACAGTAATTAAAATATTGGTTGAACTTTTGAATCTAGAAAATCGATTAAATGCCTGTTGACGAACCCGGCTATTGGAAATATTTACATACAATTATCTTTCAATTGAGAGATATTTGTTTTTTTTGTCAAAGTTAGCGTGTAAATTAGAATTGAGGTCGGTGATGTTTGGACAAATATTTAATTTTTAAATTCAAACATTCATTTATTTATTGCGACATGATAATACAGTTTAATAAAAGTACTGGAGTTTTTTTTATGAGGGCATATTTTCGAGAAGATTTATGTCTTAATCTTCCATCACATCTCGATTGCACGTTTTTAGATAAAATTGATTAAGCATAAGTATAATGTTATATTTTAACAAAAAAGTATTATCACTGTTTCCTAATATTGTCGTATTTAATAAAACGCGTAAGTTTTGTAAAATATTCTTTTTAAGACCGACCAGAAAATATACAATTTCTGGACAATTTTTCGTCCAGAAAATAACATTTTGCCGATCAAGACCGAAAAATGGACGCCAGGTACTGGAAAAAGCTTTTGCCGGTCCCTGACGTCCATTTTGTTTTCATTTTACCAATCGCTCTTTTATAATACAATCACAGAATACATCATCCCAAGAAGAAGCGAAGCTTGTGCTATTTCACAATTCATTTTCTGAGTGCGCATGTCTGACGTTAGGTAACGTCACATTTTTCATAACCTCCATATATCAGTTATGAAAAGTAGTTATGTAAAAACTTTACGTAACTGTTTATGTTTCAACATAGAGATACCACATGAGTTTCAAAGAATAATTTATTAATTAGGTAGGTACTGTCAAAACTGACAATTATTTCATTATTTTAACTGTACAATTAACCCATTATTTTAATTCAATAGTATTTTGAGATTTATAAACATTGAAAACATCATTCAGGACACAGTTATTTAAAGTAAGTCAATTTTCTGGGTGAATACATCATAGTAACAATACTTCTAACACCATTTGATTCCACTTCAATATTATCATTGTAACTGAAGATTTCATTGAATATTATGAAAGCGCGGAATTAGATAAAACGTTGTACGTAAACACGTTATGAAGAGAGCGATATTGTTCAACACGCGTAATTTGCAGAACTCGCTAGCGCTCGTTTTGGCAAATATTACGCTTGTTGAACAATATCGCTCTTTTCATAACTAATTACGTAAATATCTATTACAAAATTACATTATTACATACATCACTGTCATTCAAGTGAGGGATGAATAATTGAAAAACACTCTGTAAGCTTGGGAAAAACCCCAAGTATCTTTCAAGCGGAAATCCACGCCATAAGAAAGTGTGCCCAGTTCAATATTGATAAAGGATACAGAAGACAAATGATTATCGATAATGTCGGATAGTCAAACAGCCATTAAAGCACTGAGCTCTTGTGTAATCAGTTCCAAAATGGTGTGGGAATACCTAGACAAACTCAAAGAACTAGGCGAGAACAATAAGTCACCTTACTATGGATTCCAGGACACACTGGAATAGAAGGAAATGAAACGGCAAATGAACTAGAAAAGAGGGGGACTGAAATACCTTTCTGGGGCCTCAACCCTTTCGCGGAATCAGCCCCAATGTAATATTGGAAGAAATAGGTGAAGCCGAGAAAAAGAGAAGATCAGACCATTGGAAAGATCTAGTAGGGCTTATACAATCAAATGCTGTTCTGGGTGACTACAGCCTGTTGAGATCAAATGAATGCATGAGTCAAAGTAAAACTGCGCTAAGAGTTTTACCAGGGATCCTAACGGGAACAAGAAGAATGCAGATTTTGTGGCATGAAAGAAGAAACCTCCATCCACATACTTTCCAACTGCACAGCACTTCTGAATCCTGGAGCACAGCACCTGGGAAATTACTGGGTAGGAGAGGAACATTAACCTAAGTTGAAGCCTGCAGCCTTCCTAAAATTCCTCCGGGAAATAGGTTAGGTTAGGTTAGGTTTGTGGTGAGTGGGTCTAGAAGGCCCTCCACTGCGACTCACAAGAGTCTATTGTGGCTCACACCTATTCAGATTTCACCAAACAAATTCAGCTTTTTAACAAAGCCGATTATTTTATTTGGTGAATGATATTTCAGGTCCGAGGGCGAGAGAGAGACCCTGCCAAACATCAGATACCTGATTCGAGCCGCAGCGGGGCAGGCACAAATTATATGCTCTGCTGTTTCATCATCTTCCAAACAAAGACGGCAAGTCGGATCTTCCGACAGTCCAAGTTTTAGCATATGATGATTCAGATGACAGTGGCCTGTTAAAAGGCCTGTTAGACAACGTAGGTCATGCCTGCTATGGTCTAACATTTGTTTGGAGACATACTTCGAAGGATGTATAAAAGCCTTTGAATGAACCAATCCTGGTAAATTATGCCAGAAGTCTAAAGCTCTTCTTGCTGTCCAGGTATTTAGTGTTTGTTTGGCAAAACTTATTGCGATGCCAATTGTGGGTTCTGGTCCGATAGAAACACGTGCGGCACCCTCCCTTGCAAGAAAGTCTGCCTTCTCGTTTCCTTCCATGCCAGAATGGCCAGGGTTCCAGACCAGCAATACTTTATTGAGTTCTCCTATTGAGGAGAGTCTTTTTTGGCAGTCTAAAACCAATTTCGACGTTACACGGCAAGAGCTAAGTGCTTTTAAAGCCGCTTGGCTGTCCGAGAAAATTTTTATTGTTCTATGTATGAGATTGGCTTGCTCCACTCTCTCCACACATGAAACAATGGCGTAAATTTCCGCCTGAAATACGGTTGCATAGGATCCTAGAGAGATTGAAATTTCTGTCCTAGGTCTGCGCCCGTATACACCTGCACCAGAGCCTGAGGGAGTTTTTGAGCCGTCTGTGTACCAACAGCTGTCTGCTCTTAATAGTTCATCCTTACGGAGGACCCATTCATCTCTATTTGGAATTGGGACGGTGTAAGGCAGGTCGTAGTTTACTGTTGGAGGCATTATGTCAGAGGTCATTCCCAGAATACTGTGACTTTCACTGTCCGCTAGTATTCTGCTTCGTTCTGCATAAGCCTGATTTGTGCATTTAGAAATATGTACAATTCTGTATGCTGTCCATCTAGCCTCTCTTTCCAAAAATATATGGAGAGGAGGTAGGTCCAGAAGGATTTCCATGGCTGCTGACGGTGTGGAGCTGATAGCCCCAGTGATTGCCAGAAATGGGACTAAAGGAGCTACTAGCTTCTGAGACTCTTCTCAAGGGGGCACAATAGATCTTTTAGGTTTTAGTGAATGTCACCCCAAAATACATACATACATACTTCACTCTTTATGTAAAAAAACGTCGAAAACCAGTTGGGTACTGCTGTAATACTTATTAAGTAATTTGAATCACCCTATATACGGTAGTCTTAAATTTTGTAGTGGATACTTTTAAATCGCGTTGAAAAAAATTCAGTTATTTACCGATTTAGATCAATATCTCAGTTATTAATTGTTTCTTTAATGTATTTAATTAGTATATCCAATACGTTTCCTTGATATTGTTTAATCTGTCTTGCGTAACTAAGAGCAGCACACTGGCGCAAAGTGACCGTAATGAATATAATATCGGTTAGTGCACCAACACGAAACATTCAATTAAATCTGACACAATTTCGATCGTTAAAATTTTTTAACTGGTTATTTTTTCGAGATAATATATAGAAACGAACGGTAATTAACAGAGAAACTGATAATTTTTGTTCTTATTTTTTGTAGCGATTAAAAAGTTATTTCAAGCGAATCTAGAATTATAATTCACTTTAAAAAAAAACGTTAAAAAATTGCAAAATGGGATTCTTTTGGGACGACAAATCGATTAGTGGCCTCAGTTTTGTTCAAGGGACACTCCTTTGTCTTGACATTTTCGAAAACAACGAATTTTCAACTTAAAAAGTCTGATGCAGTGTGGAAACCATTTATGGAATAAAATTCTTTATGTCCTTATTTTAGAAAATTATAAAAAATGCCGAGACACGTCAACATTTGAATTGAGTTGTGCGTTATGTAAACATAAATTTAAATGTACAGGGTGATTCACACAAGTATGCCATAGTCCGTGTTGTTTTTTTTAATGAAACACCCTGTATATTTGCATATTTTTGAAATCCTCTTAATGAACCGATTCCAACAAACTGAATAATGTATGGTCAATTATGAATTATACAGGGTGAAATTTTCATTTTTACAGTTATTAAACACATACATAAAATACCTGATGTATTTGATTTTAATACATTGAAATAAATGCTCAAAATGTTCTCCACCTAGTTGTTGGCAATAGCACAGTCTCCTGAAGAACTCCTCCTTAACTTTGTTTAAAGTTTGAGGTGAAATATTCCGTATTTCTGTAGTTATCCTGTCTTTGAGGTCTACAATGCTAGTTGGTTGTGTTGCATATACTTTGTTCTTGAGATAACCCCACAGAAAAAAATCTAACGACGTAAGGTCTGGCGATCTAGCTGGCCACTGAATAGTACCTCTCCGTCCAATCCATTTATTGGGGAAGATGTCATCTAAATAAGTTCTTACCATTAAAGCATAATGAGGTGTTGCCCCGTCTTGCTGGAACCAAACATTTTCATTCGGTGAGCTAGGATCTATTGCGTTGGGATATAAGTTTGCCAACGCAGGAATAACTTCATTTCTAAGCATATTTAAATATTTTTCAGCTGTCAAATTTCCATCCACCATAATATGGTCGCCTATGATACCGGCCCAAACCTTCACCTTTTGAGGGTACTGAGTATGTGTCTCACGCATCCAATTAGGATTTTCTGCTGACCAATATCTACAGTTTTCTCGGTTCACCTCTCCATTCAATGTGAATGTTGATTCGTCAGAAAAAAGAATGGTACCAAGAGCTATCTCATTTCTGTTCAGCTTATTCATCAATCTTTCGCAGAAATCCATTCTACGATCTGCATCGTCTTCTGTTAACTCCTGCACAAAAGTTAATTTGTAGGGATGAAGTTTTTCTTCATGAAGACATGACTAACATTATTTTCACGGGCAATTTGACGTGTACTTAAAGTTGGATTCTCTTCGACACTTAACAAAATATCCACTTTCACATCATCTTCAACGAAGTGTAGTTTTCTTTTCAATGGTTTTGACATGTCCAAGTCCTCTGAATTGTGCATGAATTTTAGACACAGTACTTTGTGAAATATTAGGCAACTCGGGATACCTGTGATTAAATAAGTTTGCCACTTCAACTTGACTTCTGCAGTTATTCCCGTACCCGATCATCATTAAAATCTCAATTCGGTGAGTCTCAGTTAAATATTTCATTGTTATGTCGACAAGGAAAGAGTGTTTGACAAAGATTTTACTTTTTCAGTATAAACTGTCAACACATCAACAACTGACAGAATAGAAAACAATCCACATTATTCACCGATTTAAAAACAATCCACATTATTTACCGATTTTGTCTAATTATTGGCGTTTTTAGGCAATGTTTAGGTATTTATGATAAAATTCATGGGCGTATCAGGTTTTGTTTAATATACAAATACGTCTAATAGTTAGTTTAGATTTTTGATAAATCCATATTTATCTAATTTAAAAAAGTACCAATATTTCATTTAAAAAAAACACCGACTATGGCACACTTGCGTGAATCACCCTGTACATTTAAATTTATGTTCACATATCGTACTACTCAATTCAAAAGTTGACGTGTCTCGGCATTTTTTATAATTTTCTAAAATAATGACATAGAGAATTTTATTCCATGTTTCCACACTGTATATGTTAAAGATACCTGAATATACTGTATATACTTTATTCAACTTCATAAAAGCACAATCCAACTAAACTTCACCCATAAATCCCACTGATAAGTCTACGACAGTCCCCTTGGCCGTGGCTATTCAACCTAGCCTAGGTAAACTTAATTTTAACACAAAAGTATCAATATTGAACTGACATTTTATGAGTGTTCTCAAAAAACCAGTCTACTGGGAAAAAAATTACAAAAGCCTAACTTGCAGGTTTTTATGAATCATCAATGTAAAAGTAGTGAAACTATTCGAAATTCCACTTTTTGAATAACAAAAGTATGTATATTGAACAGAAGTTGTAGGAGAGTATCCTCAAAAGACCAGTCTACTGGGAGAGTAACTTAGGGGGTTTTACGAATCATCAATGTAAAAGTAGTGGAAATATTCTAAAATCTACATTCAGGATTTAAAAGGTACTCATTACTCAATTGAATAGTTAGAATGTTGTGATGGCCACCAATCAATTCAGGGGAAGTTTTACAAAAAAAAAGTGAAGTTATTTCCAAAATCATATTTTGTCCCTGCTTCTTTCACAAAAGTAGCAGAATTTACAAGTGCAGTAGTATTGGCAATGTTGTTATTTTACACCCGCCTATACTATCTGAATGTGAATTCTAGAGCCCCCTAGCATACAAACAAATTTTTGACAACAATCAACGCATCATTATTTGAGAATAAATTTAAACGTTATTCGGTGAAATTACGTTGTGAAAACAAGAGTTAACGAAGCTTGTTTATAAACAAATAGATCACTATCTAACATGCTACGCAAATCGTTTTACATTATGTTTATTTTATTCAACCGGCGTATGTAAAACCACACCAATAATAATTATCAACGAATATAAAAAAAAAGATAAAATCTTAATCGAATGTGAAATGTAGGTATTCTATGCTCATATTTATTTAGAATTTCATTTACACTGTTGAAGCGAAAGTTTTCTTTGGGCGATTTCTATGGGAAAGCTCTAGCCACGCCATTTATCCGTCAAAAGCATAACTAAAGCTTTATTTTTATTATTTTATTTTATTATTCCGTCATAGCAGCATTCCAATTTGGCAGAATGACCAGAATTTACCGAGAGATGATAATAATAATAAATGCTTTGGTTCATTATGTTACACAGCAGTTTGCCAAATGGCAGAGTTCAAATTTCTTGAATAAATCAAGAATTTGCTCTTCCACTCAACCAGTTAAATATACACTATAACTATGAATATAATTCAAAAATAAAGACAAACTACAAAAAAAGTCAAAAAATAATCAAAAAAATAAGAATAAAGCAAGAATAAAAGAATAAAAAAGAATAAAAAAACCGTGAGATGTTCATTACCAATAATTACAAATCCATTATCATTTAATATTAAAATTTTGTGTAGAAACCAGAAATTACAAGTTTTATTACAAAGAAAATAATAATACTATTTCATATGAAACCAAAACTAATACCAAAAGTCTCCAAGCAACACCAACAAAAAATATTGAAAAATCTACAACTGATAACTATTTCGATATTAAAAATAATGAAACAACCACCAACCCCCAACTCCCAAACACCCCCCATCAAAGTGAAACCACCCAGAAGCCCTCAACCCCACTCAAACTAATTATATTTGTAGACTCCACAAAGTAAGGGTCCAAAAAGTAAATTCAAAGTAAATAAAATTAATATATGTAGATAAATATAGGTATCCATATTTTATTTCTGTGTCATCTCTCACCGAATTGAGATTTTAATGATGATCGGGTACGGGGATAACTGCAGAAGTCAAGTTGAAGTGGCGAATTTATTTAATCACAGGTAACCCGAATTGCCTAATATTTCACAAAGTACTGTGTCTAAAATTTATGCGAAAAGAAAACCACACTTCGTTGAAGATGATGTGAAAGTGGATATTTTGTCAAGTGTCGAAGAGAATCCAACTTCAAGTACACGTCAAATTGCCCGTGAAAATAATGTTAGTCATACAACTGTTCTAAAATGTCTTCATAAAGAAAAACTTCATCCCTACAAATTAACTTTTGTGCAGGAGTTAACAGAAGACGATCCAGATCGTACAATGGATTTCTGCGAAAGATTGATGAATAAGCTGAACAGAAATGAGATAGCTCTTGGTACCATTCTTTTTTCTGACGAATCAACATTCACATTGAATGGAGAGGTAAACCGACATAACTGTAGATATTGGTCAGCAGAGAATCCTAATTGGATGCGTGAGACACATACTCAGTACCCTCAAAAGGTGAACGTTTGGGCCGGTATCATAGGCGACCATATTATTGGTACTATATTTATAGATGGAAATTTGACAGCTGAAAAATATTTAAATATGCTCAGAAATGAAGTTATTTTTGCGTTGGCAAACTTATATCCAAACGCAATAGATCCTAGCTTACCGAATGAAAATGTTTGGTTCCAGCACCCCATTATGCTTTAATGGTAAGAAATTATTTAGATGAAATCTTCCCCAATAAATGGATTGGACGAAGAGTGGCCAGACCTTACGCCGTTAGATTTTTTTGTGGGGTTATCTCAAGAGCAAAGTGTATGCAACACAATCAACTAAGATTTCAAAAATATGCAAATGTACAGGGTGTTTCATTAAAAAAAACGCACAACTCAATTCCAAAGGTTAACGTGTCTCGGCATTTTTTATAATTGGAACTTTAGTTCTTTACGCCAGGTTATGTTTGAGCGACCAGGGGTCGCGACGCAAAAGATCTGACCGTTACGCGTTACGTTACGCTACGTTATGTTACGTTGCTTCGTTATGTGTCTTGCTTGCGTGCTTGTGCCTCCTTAGTCTCTCTCTCGTTTACGAAGCAACGATTCATAATAATATGCTCCTGCCGGGATTCGAACTCGGGCCGCCCGCGTGCAATGCGAGCATTCTACCACTGAACCACCGATGCTATATTGAAATTCTATGCAAAGCTGGTATTCGCAGTGCCGGTGATCTACTTGAATTTGTTCGGATCAATTTTTACTATTATTTCCATAATTTTTTTTGCGCGATTAATGGGACTAGCACATTTACTTTTCGAAGTACAGGGTGTTGAAATTTTGAAAACTTGAAGGTTTTAATTCGATAACTTTAAAGTGGATGGATAAATTGATTTGAAATTTGGCAGGTGGTTTTTAAATGTAAAAGGGCATATTTTGAAAAAAATTGTAGTTTGTGCAACTAGTGTGGATATGATGGCCATATCGCACGAGGACGAAGTTTGAGCACGACGCCGTAGGCGGAGTGCTCAATCGTTCAAGTGCAATATGGACAATCCACACGAGTCGAGCAGCATATTTTTTCTACGACCCACTTAATAAAAATCTAGAAAATGAAAATTTCTATAAACTGTAATACTTATAACTTCAAATTAAACATTTTACAATTCAATTTTATGTTTCCACTAATTTTGTGGTAAACGTACAGTTCTTGAATGTCCAATTTGTATAATGCTATGGTTTCATTTTTTAAATATACGATGCTGTTATAAGTAGATGTTGCCAGTCGGACTCCCTCATGAAGGGTACCGTACCATTATCTATAATAATGAATATTCTGCTAAATATTTCAAACGTCTACCTGTTGTTGTTATTATTATCAAGCAGAATAATTATTTTTAAAAATAAAAGTAACAATTAAAAAAATGTATTACATAATTTTTTCTTAAAAGGAACTAAAGTTCCTACCGTGTGTCCCGCGACACGTTCTACCTTTTTTTCTAAAATAATGACATAAAGAATTTTATTCCATAAGTGGTTTCCTCACTGTATAATTTTATGTAAATATTAGTTATTATACATGCGACAAATACCCGATTGTCCGGAGCCTCTTCCTATAAAGATTCTATAGATAGTAGAGCGTCCATAAAGCACTGAGTTCTGAAATGGTATGGGAATGCCAAAAACTAGACGAATACAATAACCTTACAGTGGAAATGAAATAGCAGATGAACTAGTAAAGAGGGGGCTAGATCACCCTTTTGGGTCCATTGAAAGGATCTAGTAGAGCTTGAAATATCAAAGATTCTTCTGGGCTACTACAATCCGTTGACAGCAAGTGAATGTCAAGTCAAACTAAGAGTTTAAACAAGACATACTATGGCCTAAATGGGAACCTGATAAAGCGCAAAATATTGGAGGAAGAAGAATGTAGACTCAGTGACATGGAAGAAGAAACCTCCATCCACATACTTGGAAATTTCACAATAAGTTTAAAGGAGCAACTAGTTCCTCTGGAATAGATCTTTTAGGTATCACTGAATGTCAAGCCAATATACTTACATACCTAAATAAATTTTTGTCGATATTTGTAGCACAGCCTACGTATGTCTATTTAAAATCTTGCTAGTGTTCAATATATAAATTTATTGTAATTAATATATTGGGTAACTAACAACATGCTTTTGCGAGCACGACCATTATACGAGTATTACATACACAACCTATTTGGAATATTACATCGAAATGTCCAATAAATCATTCCAATTTGAATAATAAAAGTTCTATTTATATAATAGTTAAATGCCGAATGGGAAAACAATTTAATATGTGTATTAGTTTTTTAAAACGAATATAAATCTGTATAAATATATTAAATTCGGTTTATATTAATTATGGATTATCAATATTTATTAATCTATCTATTAATATAATTTTTTTATTTATTTTCTATAAATATACAGGGTTTTTAGATGTGTGGGCTATTATTCATGTACTAGTCCAATAAAAAAGACCGAGAATCTACTTTTTTACACTCCCCAGTCGAAATCACCCGGGAAATAATGAAAATCTTTGAAAAACCATTCGGCATTCATGGTTTTCGCAATTATTTCAATAACAATGCGGATGGAATTCTGCAACTTTTGCGGAAAGTTGTGTAGCGAAGAGCGTCAACAATAGAAAGGAAGCTGCAAATAAAATATAGCGAAGCCAGAAGTCTCCTGCAGTATTAGTTTATTTATTTAACACTGGGTATAATTGGGCATATTTCACAAAAAACTGGTTTTTAAAATTTATTTCACAGGTTACGCCTCCTAGCGGTTAACCTAGAAACTTGAAAGTAATTTCCAGCAATTTCTCCTTGTCCACTTTTCCGGAGGATGAATAGTTTCTGATATATAGCCGAGAGTTCGGCTTATTGGACCACCCGGTACTATTAATATTCAAATAAATAAATAAGATACACGTTTTATATGGCATAAATTACTACCCCTCAAGGGTGGAAAGTTGACTTACAACAATTCGACAAGGACAATCGATATCTTCTTGGTAATTGTTACTTATATATCCTTTAAAATAGTCTCAAGTTGCTTTGTTTACGATATAAAGAGTATAATAGTTATTTATGTACCAAGACAGTAAAGTGATTCTTTATCGGACGAGTCTGTAATTATGAGACGAGCGAAGCGAGGCGAATAACAGGCGAGTCCGATAAAGACACTTTACTGACGTGGTGCATACAAAATTTTATCGCCAACTGCTCAGAATTCGGAATATAAAAAACTGGGGTATATTTTATTGCATTTTATTATGACAAAGTGAACAGCACATGTAGAACAAATCTACTTATTATTTGTTATATTTAAATTGAAGGTAGACCCTGAAGCATTATAAAAGTTAATTCCTGAAGTCGAAGGAGCTCCAACAATAATTTGTTATAAATAAATCGCAAGAAAACTATTATGGAGCCGTAATAGAGAGAAGCGTGACACTGACAGATGATGATTTTCGAGTAATGTCAAAGTCAAAATACTTTACCTGCCGCATATGCGGCAGATAAAGTAAAGGAAGGTAATCTGTTTGTTTACTTCCGGAAATCAATCTGATAAATAAAATTTAATATAATTGATAAAAATTTGGAAAACATAAATTTAGTTTGTTGCTGTTACTTCATGTTAGTTGTCAGTTTAACATTTTGTAAAAAAGTCTAGACGGAAGGTTTTTAGCGAGATTGATATATTTTTTATTTTTGAAAAATGAGTGATTCAAGTTCTGAAGAGCTACCAAGCGATATTGAAGAGGCAGCAGGTAATGCTCTATTATCAGTAATTCCCAAAAAGTCAAAGGCAGTTTATGATTTGGCATACGAAAAATTTGTTACGTCGTGTGATGAGAAGAAAATTAACATGTTAATGAAAAAGTTTTACTTGCATATTTTGAGGGTAAGAAAGATCTAAAAATTTCCACATTATGGACACTTTACTCAATGTTAAGGTCTGAACTAAATCTGAAAAGGAATATTGATATTAAAAAATATACAAATTTGGTAGCATATATTTAAAGGCAAGCGGACGGGTACAGTGCTAAAAAGTCAAAAGTTTTTATTAAAGAAGATTTTGCCAAATTTTTAGTGGAAGCTGATGACAAAGAATACTTATTGGCTAAAGTTGCAATGATAATTGGAATAGCAGGAGCATGCAGAAAAGCAGAATTAATATTTCTTCCAGTAGAAAATGTTATAGACGAAGGAAGCCATTTTCGTGTTGATATCCACCTTCAAAAACAAAAGTTATACGGCAGTTTGCAATTACCACTGGAGACATTGAAAATACGAATCTTGTTGAAATATTAAGAAAATATATTAAGTTGCGTCTCCAGGTTCTTAAACACAACAGATTTTTTGTAAAATATGCGAATGTAAAATGTACCAGAAATCCTGTGGGAATTAACACATTCAGCAGTCTGCCAAAAGTTATTGCACAATTTCTTGGTCTTTCAAATCCTGTTCTATATACTGGCCACTGCTTCAGAAGAAGCTCTGCCACTTTCCTAGCAGACAGTGGCGCTGATATTTTAAAATTAAAGAGCCATGGAGGTTGGAAATCTACCTCTGTTGCGGAGGGATATGTTGAAAATTCCACGAATAATAAAAAACTTATAGCGCAAGAAATATTTGGTGAAACATCTAATGCAATGTGCGCCGCTTCCCAAATAACAGCAAGTTCAAGCAATGAAAAAAATATGTCGTCGGGAATTAATTTGAATAATTGCAATAATTGTGTTATCAATATTTATAATAATTAATTAATTTATAATTTATGTTTTTAACTTGTATTTTAACAGTTTAATAAATAGAATAATTCTTTTTGTCACTAATTTTGAAATACATTTTTCGTCACCAATTGCATAAAATTTTACTTTATGCAACTAGTTACAAAAAGTAAGACGTTTCATAATGTTAATCAGTTTTAAAAAGTGTCACTTTATATGTCAAAATTAGAAAAAATATTTTTATTATTTATTAAGCTGAAATTTGTAAAAAGTTACCCCCCTAATTTAGTAGGTCTAAAATTTTAAAAAAATATGGAAAATTCATAGATTTCAAAAAACTCTTGGTCCATGATCCTAAAATAGCAGCCAGATTATCAAAAAACTGGTAAATAGCATATCAATAATAAGTACCAGCATTATGCAATAGTTTTTTTTATTTGAATAATTAACAGCACCTGTCCATTTATTATTAATCCATTTTATAATATAACAATGAAACATTTTCTTCGTCCAGCACAATAACTAACAGTCTATTAATTTATTCAGTGTGTTTAACCTTAAGTTTGAACTAATTTGAAAAGTATTTCTCCACAAGGACGGTCAAATCAAAATGATTCACGACATACTTCCATATACAAGCAACATTATACCTATAAATACATGTTGCTACCATATACCATATACTTTGGTTATTTCAAACCACTATAAAAGCGGTATTTAAATACTGTGCTAAGAGCTTAAGGTTTATACTTAAGGAGAATCCAGTTAATAATGTAAAACAAAGAGGTCAATATTTTAATCTGGAAATGTATCATTCACCAATTCAATTTAAATCGATGATAGGTCGTGAATGTCAGCAAGTTTTTCAAGAAAAAGAAAAATATATTAATTGAAATAGATTTATCTACGACCACCTTTAAAATTAGGCATTTACGAACCAAAAAAAGTATGTGAAATCATACATTATACATACATGCGTTATGTAAACATAAATGTAAATGTACAGGGTGATTCACGCAAGTATGCCATAGTCGGTGTTGTTTTTTTTAATGAAACACCCTGTATAGTTGCATATTTTTGAAATCCTCTTGATGAACCGATTCCAACAAACTAAATAATGTATGGTCAATTATAAATTATACAGGGTGAAATTTTTATTTTTAAAGTTATTAAACACATACATAAAATACCTGATGTATTTGAATACATTAAAATAAATGCTCAAAATGTTCTCCACCTAGTTGTTGGCAATAGCACAGTCTCCTATAGAACCCCTCCTTAACTTTGTTTTAAGTTTGAGGTGAAATATTCTGTATTTCTCTAGTTATCCTGTCTTTGAGGTCTACAATGCTAGTTGGTTGTGTTGCATATACTTTGTTCTTGAGATAGCTCCACAGAAAAAAATCTAACCGCGTAATGTCTGTCAATCTAGCTGGCCACTCAACAGTACCTCTTCGTCCAATCCATTTATTGGGGAAGATTTCATCTAAATAAGTTCTTACCATTAAAGCATAATGGGGTGTTGCCCCGTCTTGCTGGAACCAAACATTTCACTCGGTAAGCTAGGATCTATTGTGTTGGGATATAAGTTTGCCAACGCAGGAATAACTTCATTTCTAAGCATATTTAAATATTTTCCAGCTGTCAAATTTCCATCTATAAATATAGGACCAATAATATGGTCGCCTATGATACCGGCCCAAACGCTCACCTTTTGAGGGTACTATGAGTATGTGTCTCACGCATCCAATTAGGATTCTATGCTGACCAATATCTACAGTTCTGTCAGTTTACCTCTCCATTCAATGTGAATGTTGATTCGTCAGAAAAAGAATGGTACCAAGAGCTATCTCATTTCTGTTCAGCTTATTCATCAATCTTTCGCAGAAATCCAGTCTACGATCTGGATCGTCTTCTGTTAACTCCTGCACAAAAGTTAATTTGTAGGGATGAAATTTTTCTTTATGAAGACATTTTAGGACAGTTTTATGACTAACATTATTTTCACGGGCAATTTGACGTGTACTTGAAGTTGGATTCTCTTCGACACTTAACAAAATATCCACTTTCACATCATCTGCAACGAAGTGTGGTTTTCTTTTCAATGGTTTGACATGTCCAAGTTCTCTGAATTGTACATGAATTTTAGACACAGTACTTTGTGAAATATTAGGCAATTCGGGATACCTGTGATTAAATAAGTTTGCCACTTCAACTTGACTTCTGAAGTTATCCCCTTACCCGATCATCATTAAAATCTCAATTCGGTGAGTCTCAGTTAAATATTTTATTGTTATGTCGACAAGGAAAGAGTGTTTGACAAAGATTTTATTTTTTCAGTATAAACTGTCAACACATCAACAACTGACACAATAGAAAACAATCCACATTATTTACCGATTTAAAACAATCCACATTATTTACCGATTTTGTCTAATTATTGGCGTTTTTAGGCATAAAATTCATGGGCGTAGCAAGTTTTGTTTAATATACAAACACGTCTAATAATTAGTTAGTTTAGATTTTTGATAAATCCATATTTAGCTAATTTAAAAAAGTACCAATATTTCAACGGTGTTATCGAAATGCCTCCCGTTTTTTCAGGTACCTATTTTCATAGATGAAATGCCTCCCGGGTACAATCGAAATGCCTCCGGGTCCTTAATCATTTATGGTAATATTTTGTGTGCTTAATCTTTGTATAATGACACAATGTTGCCAAATTATAATTTGAATAGGTAAATATATATCTATTTTTATTTTTCTAATTCTTATGCACTGTACATAAAATCTGTTAACAAAATATTTCAGAGTACGACATTTTTGTTTAGAAAATAAAATTGTTTACAATTAAAAACAAAGCCGAAGTACACTTAGTTGTTTATAATAAATATCCTTTCTATAATGATGTGATTACTTAATCAGTGTACATTTTTGTTTAGAAAATAAAATTGTTTACCATTAAAAATAAAGCCGATGTACCTACACTAAGTATTCTAATTGTTTTGATCTAACACGATTCTAATCTCTAATCTATTCCATGAATAGGGTAGTTTGCACCTACTAAATCTGGTAATTAGTTGTTTATAATAAATATTCTTTCTATAATTATGTGATCACTTAATTTTTGTATAAATACTTCAAGTTTATTAGTTCTTGTCTCAGTTTTGTCGATTTAAAGCTTGTATCAGTTTGTCAATTTTAAGTTCAAATTGTGTTTAAGTGGATTAAGTTATAATATTCGAAATAATGGAATCAACGATGTGTTCGAGTCAAAAGGGCAAACCTTTAATATCAATTGATGGTTTCACATTCGGTTTTCAAAAAATGTTGGCCAAAGATACGGTAAAGCGATGGACATGTACTAAGAAAACCTGCAAAGCATTTGTGAAAACGCAGGGATGTGACAATTCGATAATTGAGTCGATATTAGATCACAATCACGAGAAGTTGTCTGCCGAAGTGTCCAATAGGAAAGCCGTAAGCAATTCGATAAAAAGAGCAGCCGTGGAAGATATCAACGAAAAACCAATGAAGCTCATATGTAAAGAACTTAAGAAGACGAATATAGAGACATTTACTACCAACGATATCTATAGGGTGAGACAGAATTTATATTACGCTAGAACAACTAATTCTTTAATTAAACTTCCTAAAAGTATATCTGAATTTCATATTGCTATCGATTCAACTTCGATTATTACAAATAGGAACGAAAATTTTATAATTAAAAATGACAAAGATAATCACATTGTTATATTATCCTGTTCTTCAAATCTTTCTTTTCTTTCGACTGTTTCCAATTGGTATGTCGACGGAACTTTTGAGTACTGTCCTCGCTTTTTCACCCAATTGTTCACTATACATGGCTTAAAAAATGGACATTATATTCCTCTCGTCTTCTGTTTACTTGAAGATAAAAAGTCATCTTCTTATTATCTCGTGTTTAAATATATCATAGAAGAATGTATTAAACTCAATTGCCCTGTATCCCCTAAAGTAATAACTTCAGACTTTGAAATTTCTATACATAATGGTATCCGTAAGGCATTCCCTGAAGCAGATCTTCGTGGATGTCGTTTTCATTTGGGTCAGGCTTGGTATAGAAAGCTTCAAGCACTGGGCTTAGCTCCAGAATACCAGAAAAAAGGTGCTGACTCAAGTGAAATTACCCATTTTCTGTCATATATTTTTGGCCTATCATTCTTAGATCCTGAAGAAGTTGGCGATTTTTTTGCAATAGATTTGTCCGAAATTAAACCAGTCGATGAAAGGGTCACTCAGTTTTGTGATTATCTTGTGGATAATTATATATCGGAAAATTCGAAATTTCCGCCACATCTCTGGGCTGAGCACTCTTCATCTTTAGAAAGAACCACAAACCCATGTGAAAGTTTCCATTCCAAGTATAACTCGTCTTTCTACTGCCCTCATCCAAATATAAATAATTTTATTGAGATTATTTTACAATTTCAAATAAATACCTATATTAAAATAAATTCTGTCTCGGTACCAAAAAGAATTGTTGAGGAAAGTACAGCAAAAATCAATTTTGTAAATGAAAAAATATTACAATTAAGAGAAGGTACAATAAATAAATTAGAATTTGTGAAACTAGTGTCATACAAATTTAGGAAAAATAATTTGTAAGTTTGTAAATTTCTTCTGATGATTTGTATATAAAATTGAATAGTTCAGTCTGCAGACTGAATTTTATTGTTTGAGTCGTAATTTTCTTAAAAATTGGTGTTTTTAAATTTTCTGCGATGATAATATTATGTAACTTTGTAAGTTTCTGCTGATGATTTGTTTTAATAAATGTATAAAATACTTATCATGTCTTTATGTTTTTGATCAAAATAATCAAAATATTAAAACCAAAAAATAATGGTTAATATTGAGTTATTAACGAAATTCTATAAAAGGACGAAAGTTTGGCAACGTCTCACCTTCGTACAAAGATTAGAAGCTGGTAATTTATTTAGAGCTTAGGAGGCAATTCGTATGTGACCCTTTTAGCGACAGGTAAGAAACCCTTTTTCGGGAGGCATTTCGTATCCGGCCTATTTCAAGTGTAATAAGTTATTAATTTTAAAATTTCACCCTGTATAATTCATAATTGACCATACATTATTAAGTTTGTTGGAATCGGTTCATTAAGAGGATTTCAAAAGTATGCAAATATACAGGGTGTTTCATTAAAAAAACAACACCGACTATGGCAATTTGCGTGAATCACCCTGTACATTTAAATTTAAATCATTTAAATCATTGTTATGTCGACAAAGAAAGAGTGTTTGACAAAGATTTTACTTTTTCAGTATAAACTGTCAACACATCAACAACTGACAGAATAGAAAACAATCCACATTATTTACCGATTCAAAACAATCCACATTATTTACCGATTTTATCTAATTATTGGCGTTTTTAGGCAATTTTTAGGTATTTATGATAAAATTCATGGGCGCAGCAGGTTTTGTTTAATATACGAATACGTCTAATAATTAGTTAGTTTAGATTTTTGATAAATCCATATTTAGCTAATTTAAAAAAGTACCAATACTTCAAGTGTAATAAATTATTAATTTTAAAATTTCACCCTGTATAATTCATAATTGACCATAAATTATTTGGTTTGTTGGAAACGGTTCATCAAGAGGATTTCTAAAATATGCAAATATGCAGGGTGTTTCATTAAAAAAAACACCGACTATGGCATACTTGCGTGAATCACCCTGTACATTTAAATTTATGTTTACATAACGCACAACTCAATTCTAAAGTTGACGTGTCTCGGTGTCTCGGCATTTTTTATAATTTTCTAAAATAATGACATAAAGAATTTTATTCCATAAGTGGTTTCCACACTGTAGAAAATAACACCTAACACCACAGACAATACGTGTGGTGACACTTTATGAGCTTTTGTGCTGGAAAAAAATATACATTGGATGAAACAGCACAAAATCGTATATTTGGGTTTTTTATTTTGTTTGTACCTAACATCATGTTTTAAAATGGATATTTTGTATTGAAAAAAGAAATAGGAATTTAATATTTAAACCAATATTTGTATTCGGGAAATATTCCCCCGAATTACACTCGTGCATCAAAATAACCAGATAATTTTGCATTCGAGTATGTTGTCTTGGAAAAACTACATTCGGTGTCGGGTTCTTTCTCCAAAATATGAAAATGAACTGATGCAGTTTTTAGACAACACGCTGTCATGCAAAATTATCGGTGCACTTGATACACTTGTGCAATTACTTCCGAAAATTGATTATCCATTTCACTATTTATTTAATTTGTTTATTTATTGTTTATAACTAAATACGAGCTAATTACCACACAATGAAACTGGTATTATCGAGCAATTAACAATTTACAAAAAGTTTTAAGCATTTTCGAATTATTTTTCAATATTATTAAAATTTTTATTTCCTTTATTGTATTATTAATATATAAATCAGGAAAAATATCCCTATAATTCATAGATCATCTAAAATCTCCTTAAATAATAACAATATTATATTTTTTCGTGAATTTATCATATTTCTAATATGTCAATCTTCCCTCATGAATGTTTTAAAAGCAATATATAATTAATAAATATACATTTTCTCATTATATATAATTTAAAAAAGAAACTTACCATCACTGCAATCGAAAATAATCCAAACACACCAAATTTCACGATTAATCTATTCTACTATTCGATGGCATAAACTAGTCAACATTATTTTATTAAAAAACAATCACTAACAGTACGATCACCAGTCCCAACCAAAAAAAAAGAAAAACAAACATAAAAAGTACGTAAAGGAAGCAACACGTTTGATACTTCGACTGATAACAAGCCCGGAACATAAACAGTCGAAGATCTACCGACTTAGCTCTCGCGGAGCGGAAGGCCAACATTGACTTAAGTCATTTTAAGAAAGGCTACGTTGCATTGCCTCAAGTCCAGTCAGCTGATATAGCGGGAATGCGAGTTTTTGTAGTTGCCAAGTTTAATATGTTAGAATAAAGATTGGGAAAATATAATAATCATAATATAAACAGCTCTTTTTTATTTGAACAAATAATAGCCGTTTATGCATAGAATTTTATTAATATTATGTACATAAAATAAATGTAATTTGCATAACTATTTGCATTTAAAAATTACCTGTTATTTCATTTGATTTTATAATACATTATAAAATTAAATATTGTAGCAACAATTTATGATTTGGTGGCTTTGTTGTAAAAATTTTTAGTAGTAGGGACGTATCAAAATATTTTACCATTAAAAATATCAATGAATTTCAAATATATCATCATCCCATCCAGGGAACAGGTGATGCAACCAGGTAATTCTGGAGATCTGGTTCGCTGATGGATCCAAAACAAACCATGGCACTGGGGCTGGTATAAGTGGACCTAGGAAAAAACTGTCTCTTAGCCTTGGTCAATATTGTTTCAAAACAGAGACGATTGCCGCTATAGCCCGCTTTGATGAAAACATCAGAAGAGGATATATTATATCAGGATATATTTCAAATATAACAATAAAGACGCATGAGTGTGGTCTGCACACTTGTTATTTGTTTGTTTAGTGCAGAGGATTTTTTTGTAATACCATTTATGGCTAATAAACATTGAACAATTTTTCAAATAACTCAAAGGCTTTTATTTCCAATAAAATAGGCTAGATCACATCATTATAGACCAGGCCCTTCCTAGGCTACCCCCAGGTCTGATTATTTTACAAATTTCCTAAATAATATAGGGTTAGACAGCTGTCAAATGTCATTTAAGTTGGATGGATGGTTTATTGGAACTTTAGTTCTTCACGTCAGGTTATGTTTGAGCGACCAGGGGTCGCGACGCAAAAGATCTGACCGTTACGTTACGTTACGTTATGTTACGTTGCTTCGTTATGTGCCTTGCTTGCGTGCGTGTGCTCTCTCCTGAGTCTCTCTCTCGTTAACGAAGCAGCGATTCACATGCTTCGGTCGGGAATCGAAACCGGGCCGCCCGCGTGGAAGGCGAGCATTCTACCACTGAACCACGGATGCTATATTAAAATTCTATGCAAAGAGGGTATTCGCAGTGCTGGTGATCTACTTGAATTTGTTCGGATACATTTTTACTATTATTTCCATAATTTTTTTTGCGCTGTTGATCTTTTTTGTTTATTTACAGCATCGGTTGTCAGAACGGTAGGTTGTGTTTACTGGTTTCTAAGTTTAACACGTCGGTAAGTGATTTACTTACTGTTCAGACGTCGAAAATTAATAAATAGCATAAAAACAATTTCACCAAAATGCAAAATATATTTTAAACTGATCGAGAAGTATAAATGTCACTTTTGACATTTCGTTCATTTCGAAGAAATTCAAATTAAGTATATTATTCGGAATTTATTTCAATACGATCGCGCAAAAAATGGTGTAAGCATCTCGAACGTTAAGGGTAATTACAACGTTTGGACAAAATGATATCTTTTCGAAATACAGGGTGTTGAAATTTTGAAAACTTGAATGTTTTAATTCGATAACTTTAAAATGGATGGATACATTGATTTGACATTTGGCAGGTTGTTTTTAAATGTAAAAGGGCATATTTTGATAAAAATAGTAGTTTGTGCAACTAGTGTGTGTGGCCATATCACACGAGGACGAAGTTTGAGCACGACTCTCGTTCAAGTGCGATATGGAGAATCCACACGAGTCGAACAGCATATTTTTTCTAAGACCCACTTAAGAAAAAATCTAGAAAATAAAAATTTCTATAAACTGTAATATAACTTCAAATTAAAAATTTAACAATTCCATTTTTTGTTTCCACTAATTTTTTTGTGGTAAACGTACAGTTCTTGAATGTCCAATTTGTATAATGCTACGGTTTCCCTTTTTAAATATACTATGCTGTTATAAGTAGATGTTGCCAATCGGACTCCCTCATGATGGGTACCGTACCATTATCTATAATAATGAATATTCTGCTAAATATATCAAACGTCTACCTGTTGTCGTTATTATTATCAAGCAGAATAATTATTTAAAAATAAAATTTACAATAAAAAAAACTTTTTTACGGGGAATCGAACCCGGGTCTACCGCGTGAGAGTCTGGTTTGCTCACTACTCGACCACCGAGGAATATGCAAATTGTTTATCTATAACGTCAGATGTATTACATAATTTTTGCTTAAATGGAACTAAAGTTCCTACCGTGTGTCCCGTGTCATTCTCATTTTCACTTCTCACTGTCACTGAATCATTATTATCTTCTGTCTTACAATGTGGAGTGCGGGTATAATTTTTATTTTCATTTAACATCCTACGACCAAAAGATAATAAGAGACGCGACCTTGGTTTTATTTTAATCAACAATAAATTGAACTTATGTAATAATAATGAGGAGTTTTATTTCCGATTTGGTATGTTTTTTTTGTCTTAAAGATAATAGAGAACATCCTGAATCCTTCATTTCTAATTATGTGAAAAATAAAAATAAAAAAATTCATTATCTAACTTTGACTTATTATGCAATGTCTTGAACTTTGCAATCATACCAGATAGAATCTACAAGCTCGTACGAGATATTAATAAGATTATATTTTTTGACGTTTCTTAAAACCAATGAAATGCTTCTTTATTTGTCGCAAGGCCAAGTTTCAACCAATTATGTCATTATTATAGTGGGAATAAATATCTTGTGATTATTCTCGGGAATAATCACTGTGGCTTTCATTTGCCTAGCAAAGAAAGAAACGTCCACATATGGCAAAAACAACGCACCGTGTGCTTCGAATGGCTCCCACTTCCACCGTATTCGCCATATTTGGCTCCCAGCGAAATATTTCTCGATTGAAGAGGTTATCGCTGAAACTGAGGTCTATTTTAGGGCAAAAAATAAATCGTACTACAAAAATGATATTGTAATTTTAATTTTGAACAAAAAAAAACATGTTTTCTTTGCTAGGCCCGGGATTTTTCAGCCCATTACAGAATATATTCGAATTACCTAGCTTCATATTAATGGTCATTACAGTTACCGATTAAAAAGTAGAAATCTCCGGTATTACGGCCACTACACGTTAACTAAAACGGCTTCTCAAGAATGTATAAGAATTATATCACAAATACCCCGAGGCCTAGCGCTCGCCTTCGTTTTCTTTTGCTCATTTTACCGCCGCTTGTTTTCAATCGTTGGCAAGCATGAGCTCCACTTGATTTTTGTTTCATGGACGTAGAATAATTCTACGGTTCACATAATTTATATAGTGTAAAGTAGGTTGAGACTATCGATTAAACTATTCGTTTTAACGTTATAAGTACTGTTATAAATATATTAACTACAGAATATAATCAGTTAATTCTATAATTGCATTTTATTTAAATCCGATAGATTTTACAATCTAATAACATTACCATTAATCAATATTGACCGATTAAAGCAAATGGTACAATGTATTTAAATGTCGATATTCCTGGGTTCCTCCACCATGCCTACATGTGCGGAGGTCTGGAAAATGCAAACAGGTTAATCGATACATTATTATGAAAATGTGTCAATATATTTTCATATTTCTAGTAGTTTTTTGTCGAATATGTCGAATATAACCCTTGATATCACTCCAAGATGAGAAAGGAAGCAATTTTACCGGTAAATCTTAGATATATTAGAACATACTCTCAGGAGATTGAGCCACGACCTGACTGGGATTGAATGGATCCAAAATATCTGTATTTAAGTCTCCTACGAACAGAGAGAAATGGGAAAAAAGGCTGTTTATTGGCTTCTTTAAGAATGTCAAACTCAGATGAAACAGTTTTTTTGTAAAGTGGCTCGAATCGTAGGATCAAGTGACGCATTTATGGATACTCGAATTATTGAAATATTAAATAAATAAGAATAAAATATATATTGAGATTCGCTAACTTTTTTTGGAACTTTAGTCAGGTTACGTCAGGTTAGGTTTGAGCGACCGGGGGTCGCGACGCAAAAGATCTGACCGTTACGTTACGTTATGTTACGTCGCTTCGTTATGTGCCTTGCTTGCGTGCGTGTGCTCTCTCCTGAGTCTCTCTCGTTTACGAAGCAGAGATTCATATGCTTCGACCGGGAATCGAACCCGGGCCGCCCACGTGGAAGGCGTGCATTCTACCACTGAACCACCAATGCTACATAAAAATTCTATGCAATGCTGGTGATCTACTTGAATTTGTTCGGATAAATTTTAACTATTATTTCCATAATTTTTTTTGCGCGATTGATGTTTTTTGTTTATTTACAACATCGGTTGTCAGGACGGTAGGTTGTGTTCACTAGTTTAACACGTCGGTAAGTGATTTACTTACCCTTCAGACGTCGATAAGTAATAACTAGCATAAAAACAATTTCACCAAAATGCAAAATATATTTTAAACTGATCGAGAAGTATAAATGTCACTTTTGACATCTCGAACGTTAAGGGTAATTACAACGTTTGCATGTGGATTCCTCTCGTAAAATTGGACAAAATGATATGAGGATTAAGGGGTCTAGCACATTTACTTTTCGAAATACAGGGTGTTGAAATTTTGAAAACTTTAAAATGGATGGATAAATTGATTTGACATTTGGCAGGTTGTTTTTAAATGTAAAAGGGCATATTTTGATAGAAATAGTAGTTTGTGCAACTAGTGTGGATATGATGGCCATATCGCACGAGGACGAAGTTTGAGCACGACGCCGTAGGCGGAGAGCTCAATCGTTCAAGTGCGATATGGAAAATCCACACGAGTCGAACAGCATACTTTTTCTACGACCCACTTAAGAAAAAATCTAGAAAATAAAAATTTCTATAAACTCTAATATAATTTCAAATTGGAAATTTAACAATTCAATTTTATGTTTCCACTAATTTTTTTGTGGTAAACGTACAGTTCTTGAATGTCCAATTTGTATAATGTTACGGTTTCCCTTTTTAAATATACTATGCTGTTATAAGTAGATGTTGCCAGTCGGACTCCCTCATGAAGGGTACCGTACCATTATCTATAACAATGAATATTCTGCTAAATATTTCAAACGTCTAAGACCTGTTGTCGTTATTAATATCAAGCCGAATAATTATTTAAAAATAAAATTAACAAAAAAAAAACTTCTTCACGGGAAATCGAGCCCGGGTCTACCGAGTGAGAGTCTGGTTTGCTTACTACTCGACCACCGAGGAATATGCAAATTGTTTATCTATAACGTCAGATGTATTACATAATTTTATAAAATCTGAGGTCCCCTTAAATACCCATTTTATTCTGCTTTAAGTATTTGTTGTTAATTTGTACGGATTATTTCATATAATATTTTGGCATTTTCGCAACTCGTGCGCAAAAGTATAACTTCACGCACTTGTATAATAAATAACTATTGTGCCAATCAACTTAATGATAAGATTTTTATTTTTATTTATAAATAATACTACTGTATACATTTGCTAAATTAAGTTTCATCCAGAGTAAAATAAATTGTTATATTAATATGTGTATTTATTCATTGATTCAAAAAATTTTTGCTTAAAAGGAACTAAAGTTCCTACCGTGTGTCCCGCGACACGTTCTACCTTTTTATGAAAGTTTGTGCAATGTACACAACTATAAAACCTGAACTACATTTAGCTTGTGCATGTGATTCTAAAATTATAATGTAGTGTTAATAATATATGGAAAAACAAAGCAGTACATATCTTGCGTAAATAGTGATTAAGGAATTTGTACAGGTATTTCGAAAAAATACTTTCAATATTTTTTAAAATGTATCAGAGTGCAACACAAATAAATAGTGAAAACATCTCATTAACCAAGCCATTTAAATGTTTGTATATAATATTGTATTAGTGTTTATATCTATAAGTTTCTCTTCAATCATTATTTGCCAATATTAGACAATTTATTTTTAAGTATTATTAAAGTTACCTGTAATATTAGGCCAGACGATAGGGGTAACAACTACAAGTAATTAGCAATACGGCTGATTTTTTTTTTCATAAGTACCTTAAAGTATGTAGATTAATATAAAAAAAAGATTACCAGTCTATCGATTTCCCAAATTATAAAAAAAAAAATCAAAACCTTTTTTTTCGAAAATTTTCAACATTCCGTGCTGGAGGAGGGTAGAGAAAAATGAAAAATACCACCGTGTAGGGGTAGTGTTTTGCAACAAAGAAGGTTGATGTCGCTACTGTAACAACTTTTAAACTTCCGTTACTGGAAGACATGTATTGATTGTGATTTTAGAGTATTCATCAGTCCGTGAGAACGGAGAACATATACCTTGTACTGATGAGGTGCAAATACGTCGAAAACGGTCTACAAGTTATGTTGTCCCTTCTAATTTTAAACCAGAATGGTTGGTGCTAAATATATTGTAAATATACCAGCACCGTTTGCCTTTTAAGAGTTTTAGTTATTTATTTTTCACTAATAATAAAAAATATGCATAACTTGTCGATGTTTACATAAATCTTCACCTGCCAACATTGCCGCCCTATTTACATAAAATTAAATCGTAGTAACTATCATAAACTTGAGTTTTCTCTATAACGATTATCTCGTCGAGAGAATAAAACTATCACAGAACATTATTTTGCATAATATTAATAGATATTTTCGCCTTTGACTGTATAAAATTCACAGTTAAGACAACTTTTTTTCAAATTTATTTGGGTCACATCAGGGTGATACCGAATTAATCAAGTCAGCTGTTTATCTTTTCGAGAAAAATAGTTGATGTTTATATGTATACAACTAACTGTTAACTCGAGATGGTTTTATAAACGTAACCGAAATATTCCACCAACATATCACGCGATATTAACAAATGAGGTGCCTACCCAACAAATAAACATATACAAACTGTATTAGCAACTGTAAAAATGTATGTGATACTAGAGAATATAAAAGAGACAGAAGCCGACAGAAATGGCCTAGAAAGAGGTAAAGTAAAAAAACAACGTTACTACCCAGGACGGACAAAAGGTTATAAAAGGTTAGAATTGGGATTGATCCACCTTCCAGACTGTTTTAGACTTGAAGACTTCAGAGCCTTCGAAGCAGTATGGTTATCAGACGCAACAAATACTCTCAATGTGACGTTTTAACTTTTGGCGTATCTGTATCTGTAGAATAAGGAGGGTGAATGTAGGCTCACAGCACTTTGGCCACATGTGACCCATTGTACATCCTCCCGAGGAGTTGTCCTAGTTCATCGTCCATCCTGTTCTTCCCAGGAAGGTGGACAGGTCACTAGGAGACATCTCCTTTATATCGGCAGGTGTAGGCCAAGACTCACCGAACACACACTCTCTTATTGACGATAACTCCGGACACTCGCACAAGACATGCCTGACAGTTTCATCTTCCTGTTCACACATCTTTCACACACTCATAGAGGTGTGTCCACTAGCCCCATATCATGGAGGTGTTTCCTTAGTTGACAGTGGCCAGTAAGAAATCCTACTGTTAAACGTAGGTTTTTCCTGGTCATCACCAAATATTTCTTCGACACCAGCTTCCCAGGCTCGCCCAGGGTGATCCTGGCAAGACTGCATCCTTTGATTCCATCCTATTTCTTAAACTTTTGGCGTATTCAACTACACGTACTTCAAGAATAAAAATTTCCATATATATTTGTTAAGTTATTTTGTAGATGCCTGAAAACTGGTTTTGAATATTCAATAAAAGGCCAGGCAAGGTTGTGTAAGAATTATGCTAGACTATTAAGAATTTATGAATAAAAAATCTTTTCTAATTATCTAATTAACAGAATAAAACCAAAATTAATCTACTTCTTTGGTTACAAGATATTTTAGGAACAAAACATGAACCGTTTTGACAGTCTCCTGTAACATGTGTCATATTTGCGCCTCAGAATTATGCTCCCTGTACCGGTCTCCCCTACATATGATAGAAGCTGGCTGTTCAGCTCTAACATAGGTAAAGAGCAAACGAATAACAAAAAAGGTTATTGCATTAGTTACTAAAAGCGGAGCTAAAAGGATTTTGTTGATTGATTATCTTGAAAAAGGTGAAACTATTATTAACTTCACTCCTTCTGCATAAAGTAGTGACACTTTTAATAGATACTCTGTGAGTTAATTGGGCGACATTTTATAACAAAATAAATTTTGAAAAAAATGTTGGCAATTTTATATACTATGTGATTAAAGTTTATGAATGCAAGAAGCGTCTATTAAGACCTGCAAGACTGCATTCTTCGTTGCTTGTTAGTGAAAACAAGGACTTGAATTGTGCGTAGGTAACGGACAATTTATTTTATCCATGCTTGGATAGCGAGATGTTTTTGTTTTATTTGGGATTGAATAAAAAGTTAGATAAATAATAGACAGGTTTTTCTTATAAAATGTATTTTCAACATACAAAATCATGTGAATACCACAAAACGATGAATATTGAACTGGAGTTTTTGGAAAGTATTCTCGAAAGACCTGTCTACTGGAAGAAACATTTACAGAAGCGTAGCTAGGAGGGTTTTATGAATCATCAATGTGAACGTAGTGGAAGTATTCGAAAATCCACTTTTCCAACAAAAAAACTATGAATAATGAATTGATATTTCAGGAAAATATTCTCAACTTACCAGTCTACCACTTTTCCAACAAAAAACTATGAATAATGAACTGAAACTTTAGGAGAATATTCTCAAAATACCAGTGTACTCGTAAAAAAATTACAGAAGCCTTTGAGGGTTTTACAAATCTTGAGTGTAAAAGTGGTGAATTTATTCGAAAATCCACTTTTTTAATCATGAAACTGAAAATTTAGGAGAATATTCTCAAAATAACTCAACTAATTGAACAGCTAGAACGTTTTAATTGCCACCAATGGATTCAGTTGAAAATTTTACATAGTTCAGTGGATTTTGAGTCCCTTTGTTCAAAATTTCCAACAAATACTTGAAAAACGCTTTATGAATCTTCAATGTAAAAGTAGTGAAATTATTCGAAAATCCACTTTTTGAATCACAAAAATATGAATATTAAACTGAAATTTTTGGAGAGTATTCTCAAAATACCAGTGTACTCGTAAAAAAATTATAGATGCCTAAGTTGGGGGGTTTTATAAATCTTCAATGTAAAAGTAGTTAAATTATTCGAAAATCCACTCTTTGAATCACAAAGTATGAATATTGTA
>CAJUYH010002534.1:0-21316 GCA_910591685.1 Galerucella tenella
CTTCTCTTCCGCTTTTCAAGCCTTCTTTTTCGTTGTGTTTTATTATAATTTGATACCTTTTGGTTCTCAAGAAAGCATCTGATATAGGGCTACGGTTTCCATAACAACAAACAGTGAACCAAATTTCAGATGAATCGGTCAACATAGAGAGGATAGTATTTCAGCTACTTAATTTGACCCAAGAAAGCAGACAAAGAAATAACCAACAGGGTGAGCTAAATGAAAATGTTGAATAATTGATAATAACAAGAGTTATATAGCTAGAAGAAACTTGGACAGGATAGATCGGCAAATACCGGCAAGAGTTCTCAAATTAAGTTCATGGACAAGCACAATAATGAATTCAAACGTAGCTCAGTCACAGATTATAAAGAGAACAGATACGAATCCCGGTGAAACATCAAACGATTTTCAGCTCCGTCATCAATGACCTTGGACCTTTAACTCGGTATGGCCGCGATGTTGCCAGTTTAAAATATTTCCTGAATTTCTTACCAAATTGCACTGTTGACTCGGGGACAATAACAATTTCTAGTGCCGGATCTAGTTTTTTCAGGAAGTTTCCACTAAATCTTTAAAACTGCACCATGAATTAAAACAATAATCATAATTGAATATATATTTATGTATTTATTAAATACCTATATGTACATTTCTATGATTTGTTATAAATAGTCATTACTCTTAATTAAGATTAAATAATAAATACATTTTTAGATAACACAAATAACAAAAATCAACCAAATTTTTAAGTACAAATAATTCTTAATAAGCACCAAAGCTAATATCAAAAACTTTAAAATTTCTTTTATCATATGCCAGGATATTGAATTAAATACTCTCATCTCTTGGAAATCGAAAGAACTTTATTTTTCTTTCCGAATAAAATTTATTTGGACAGTCTCTGTATGAACATTACAGTCCGCCGTGATGTTTATCCATTTTATAAGAATAATAATCTATGCCACTATATTTTTATAGTGAATATTACCACAACGCACAATCGATTAGTCAAATAACACAATTAATATCGCCGATTGAACACCTTCAAACAATGAAGCAAACAAAAATGGCCTTATGAATTTTGATCACGATTTTGAACATGTTTTGATTATGTTAGGTTAGGTTACTTGTCACCGTCATTGTGCATGGTTGCTAAGGATGTGGTTTGTTAAAAAAGTATATATTTATGGTATGATTTTTATACAACATAATCTTTACAATTGTATAATTCTTTTAATGTTAATAAAATTGATTTAAGACAAGTAATGATCGAATATTTGTATCTGTATAACTATCACACTTAAAAAAATGCTTATAAAATATTTGACCTATGATCGTAGATTGAAGGAAATATTATGCAAATTGACAACCCTGTCAACAAATTTCGCGAAGCAGCCCGAACGGAGTCGACATAAGACGATGGGCATTTAAATGCGTATGTCCACCCATCTCTCTCTTTTTACTGTTCTCTGTCAAGCTTTCGTATCTGTTCTCTTTATAATCTGTGGCTCAATTCAACAATTATGGTAATGATATATCATATATGAGTCATGAAAATGGTGCAGCAGTATTTATTTCAAAACTGCAAGTTCAATTTTTGTAGTAGATAACAGTGATTTTGAATAAAAATATTTTATTCATTCCATGTAGTTTTTTTAGTGAAAATAAATTTAATTGTTGTAATATGGACATATTTATTTTTGTCAGTGACAAAATGAACAAAATTTTATAGCTCAAATTACACTCGCACCTATTTTTTTTTCTCTTCATCTGTAGTTATTGAAAATTGAGACCAGCTAAACCAAAACCAGATCTAGGACGTGCAAATTCATTTAATACGAGTAAGTCGTCAAACATGGTTAGTGTATAATAACAGAGCAAACTTGAGAGACAATTAATTCATAATGAGTTTCGTATGTGTGCATTCACAAATTTGCTATGAATTCATCTGATTATATCTGACACAATTGAGATAACCGTAGTCAGAGTTCCCCTTTTCCTTCCTGAGGGCTTTATAAAAGTTCACATCATCTACAGGATAAATAAATAATCTCCTCTTGATATAACGTGAGTTCCCTAAGAGGTAATAAATGCTGTTTGGAGAGAACACGGTAATTGAAGACGTGATAGTCATGGCGTATGCTGAAAAACTGCCAACAATATTTCTTTATTACAAAGGAGGGCTGTAATTGATCCATGAAAAGTTTCAGCGCTGCTCAGTACAACTCCATATGAATGGCGTGAATATAATATAATTTAGATTCAATAATATTTCTAACAAATAGCTTGAAAAAAGTTTCATCGAGAAACAGAATAATACAGATGAGTCCAGAAGAGCAGACATTTTGACATATTTACATTCATTTATGCTACGTATGATAAATGGCGTGGGTTATTTCCTTTTCACATAGCAATTTGTGTTAGTGGGTTATTCTGGGATCAAGGGAACAACATTTAGAAATCAACAGATTCCCGGAAATCGTTATAAAAAGGAGTTAAAATTTGTTGCAAGTCCAGTGGGTGATCTTCGGGATTTAATGTCAAAAGTAGTGATAGAGGAGGAACTATAATTAACAGAGTTTCCAAGCAAATATAATGTAAACTGAAAATGCTTATCATATATCACGAAAAGCAGAATAACAATAATTATGTACAAAAGCAGCATATATATTCCACATCAAGCTTGATCAACAAAATCATTTTGTTCATAATAAGATTCAACAGTTGGGAGGTCCACATTAAGCAAGAGCTTCGTAAGTACCTGAGTATTGTTCGAAGTGTTCATCCAACTAAGGCTGCTATCAATTTCATCTCAGTGCTTGTTGACCTTATACCCTATGTATATCTGCATGTATACTGGGGTAACATCCACTTAGACCTGGAAGCCCCGAGGAAAGCCACTGAGCGTGGTGTCCCTTCCCTATATAAGATTAATATTAAGCTGGGGCTGAATTTCCGCTTGAAAATTCCCTGTGGTTTTCACTAATAGCGTTTGGCTTCTAGCTCGTACGCTCCTATCCCAATGCTTCCTATTTCTTTAGAGCCATTCACATAAATGCTATTTTTAAATAAACTAATTCAGTTTAAATCTCCAACCAATATCAAATTAAGCTTCATTTAGATTCTTTAGAAGATTAAAATTGTCTATCAAAAGTTTTGAGGTGGCTGTTCAACTTCGAACGGACTTTATGTATAACAACGCCAGCCACTCAATCAAATTTATGGTTTAGCAAATTAGAGCCGACACCTTGGATGATTAACTGCTCGCTGGCAACCATATTTAGCCCGGCCTCATAAAAGGTGCAAAACAATAGATTCACTCACCTTCGGACCGAATAACTCAGGACTAACTACACACTATTTCACGCTCTTCCTTCCTGATGCTACATGAGCGCAACAGTATGTTATAGACTAGTCGAATTAGTTTACTTTGAAGGAAAAAAAATATTTTATAGGATGGGACCAGTTAGAAATGGTGAAGAGGCGTATAATAAGCGTAGGAAAAATAAATGCGTGAGGAGGGGTGTTTCCAGATATATTTGGGGGGAAAGGGGGTGGAATTTTGGATTAATGCGATTTCCGGTGAAAGTTGACGTCGGAGAAAAAAGTGTGCAACAGAAAAGTTGTAGATCATAAAATGATTTTTTCTTATAACCTCAAAAACTCCGAGAAAAATGCGAAAAACCACTTTTTTCGTTTTTTATTTTCAATTTACACAATAATAATGTTATTTCGACAAAACTTGGTGAAAGTATACCTTTTCATGTCCGGAAAATTCACAAATTTTTCCAGATGAAAATATTAAGAGACTTCCGAGATAATCACGTTTCTCGGCCCAAAAAATTGAAATTCTCCTTTGGGAAATTGTCGTAGGGACTTCATTCATGTCGCCATTCTTCTGTCAAGTAATACTTTCTTGTGAAATAGTAAAAATATACAGTCTCCACTCAAAAACATGCTTAAACATTAGAAAAATCAAAAAATGAATTCTGCAACCATCTTTTTTTACTGAATGTCAATAATTTGTTCGAACTTTCAAATAATGGAAAAATACAGAAGATTCTTTGTTTCATTATTTGATGGGATATTTCTATTTTTAAAAGTATTACTATGATAATTTTTTACTGAATATAGTAACCAATCAAATTACTTAATTTCAAGTCATGTGTCAAATTTCATCCAATCACCGCTGTATTACAGCGATATGTGGTGTTTTCAGTTTGGTGTTTACTTTTTATTAAAAATTAATTAAACGTCAAACTGACAACTGGATTAAAAATGTCGCGAATATTTGGTATTGCATCTAACGATTCAATTAATTTACCAATTGTACTTTTCACAACTGTAGTTTTGAATGAAAATTAATATTATTTGTTTAATTCCAACTAATAAATTATTAAACGTTAGATTGACAATCAATTTTTTGATATCTACAAAGTAAAAAATTATCTTATCGAATACTCCTCGGGTCTTGATAAATACTCAAAATGTTGTCGTAGAGAATCCTTCAAGCGTGTTGCTCAAAGATAATAGCCCTCGTCCTGCGGCCTTGGGCTATTATCAAGCAACACGCTTCCAGCATTCTCTATGACAAAATGATCTCGGTATTATCAAGACCCTAGGGGTATTACTACTGATAATTTTTTACTGAATATAGTAACCAATCAAATTACTTAATTTCAAGTCATGTGTCAAATTTCATCCAATCACCGCTGTATTACAGCGAAAATACCCTACCTCTGGTGTTTTCAGTTTGGTGTTTATTTTTTATTAAAAATTGATTAAACGTCAAACTGACAACTGGATTAAAAATGTTGCAAAGTCTCCCAATTTTCCAAAGGAGAATTTTAATTCGAAAAATATTTTTTTGGGACAAGAAACGTGTTTATCTCGGAAGTCTCTTGATATTTTCATCTGGAAAAATTTGTGGATTTCTCGGACATAAAAAGGTATACTTCCACCAAGATTTGTCGAAATGAAATTATTATTGTGTGAATGAAAAATGAAAAACGATATAAGCGGTTTTTCGCATTTTTCTCGGAGATTATTTGGTTATATGATAAAATCAATTTCACGGAAGTTTTAAACGTTTTTATTATTTACAACTTTTCTGTTGTACACCCCCCCAAATATATCTGGAAACACTTCTGCTCACGCATTTATTTTTTTTACGTTTATTAAATCCCTCTCTACCATTTCCAACTGCTACCACCTTGTTAACAATTTTCTCTTCGTAAAAGTGTTATTTGGCTGGACTAGTTATTACCGGTGACCGTATTGACACAGCATTGAATACTTAATACTTTGTACCCAATGAATTTCAAGTATTCATGGAATTATTTTCAATATTTCATTATACCTCTTTTTATTAGTGACCATATAGTATATCAATTGCCATGAAAAACATGTAAAAATGCTCTGGCTGTTTGTTTCGTAAATAAATGAATGAATAAATAACTTTTTTTACGGATAATAACGACATACTGATCGAATTGACTCACTCCTTAACACTTTTTGTAGGATTACACATAACAAAATAAAATATATTCACGAGGCAATTCGAAATTAATGTCCGATGTAAAAAATGAAAGAAAAAACTTACATAATACGTGAAGTACGATCTGCTCGGAAACATCTTCCCCAACTCCATTATTAGCGGTGCACTGGTAAACTCCTGCCTGATGTCGGTCAACCCTTTCGAGGCTGAGAACGGGGGTCACAGCCGTTTGAACACCGTCCGGTAAAAGGTTGTTTTTTCGCGACCATGTCACTTTCGGAGGAGGATTTCCCGACGCTTTGCACTCGAGTTTCACGGACGAACCTTTTTTCACTTCAACGCGACCGCTTGAAGTAACGTAGTGTATCCGAGGCGGAACTGCAATACAATAAAATAAACATGTTAATTAATTTGATTATATATAGCGCTTATTTAATCATGCTAATTTGTAACAAAATGGAAATGAAGTTAAAAGATCATAGATTGGATCATGGTCGGTGGGATTGATTGTTTGCTCAATTACAGTTTCCTGTAACGATTGTCATATTTAAGTGGAGCGTGTTATTAGTAGATGTCAAGATCATTTTTGACAGAACTTGCGCCAAAATGAATTAACGTCAAATTGCAAATTAGGCAATCCATCGATCTGTCAAAATAAATTCAATATGGCGGCGACGGTCAAACAAATAACAAAGTTGTGTTTGAGTGTTTGTTTATCCATTGGTTTTCTTTCTGTTTTTTGGCTGTAAATTGTGATTTTTGAATAGTAAAGTGTTTGTCTTGCCTTCGATATGTATTGTGGTTGGTTGTGGAAGCCGTTCTAATCGTGATGAAGTTTCGTTTCATCGCGTTCCCGCAGAGACAAAACACAGGTTTTTAACGGAGAAAAACGATTTGACCAAACTTCGCAGGGCTGCGAAACACCAGAAAGTTTGCAGTAGACACTTTATAACTGGTAGGCTTCTTATCAAATATTATCTTGAATAGCATATCAACTCTTCTAGCTCCTAGTATACGTAATTTTTACTCAAGTAGGTATTAACTTATTTCAGGCAAACCTGCTGCCCTCGAAGATAAAGACCACCCTGACTGGGTACCATATCAACATATGGGACATGTGTCTCAGAAAGTAAAAAAAGGGCTGCAGATGTTGAGAGAAAGAATCGCAGAGATAAAAGGACAAAACTGACCCGCATAGGTCTTACACGTTACTGAATCCAATGTTTGACCGTCGCCGCCATATTGAAAAGATCACGTGGTCTGGATTGCCTAATTCGACGGGTTATGTTATGCGGGCACATGTTCTCAGACTACTTCAGCTATTTTGTAATTACTTTCAACAGTGAGCACTGTTTAGTTTGTGAAATGTTTATTAATGTTATTTTTCTGTATGCTTTCTGCTTAACAATTTGATGTTTGCTCAATAAAGTTGTGCTCTCAATCAATATTAATTGTTTTTAATGATAATATTCACAACACAATAATCAAATAATAACTTGAAAATGGCGTGCGATCAGTCTTTCCCTTGTGTTTCTTCCGGCAGTCAGTATGTCACGATCTAAAAATTCAATAATTTATTTCATTCCAAAAAAACATTTCAAATAGGTAGCTCCCTAACGACGATGGAGGGTCATTGTTTTCTAGGTCGTTGTTATCATCATCTTCGTAGTCCTCATCATATAATTTTCACTGCTTTTCATTCACTTTAATCATATTGGCAATGACAAGCAAGAGTGATCAAAGCACAACCGCCAGAGAAACCTGGTGGTTAAGACTAACCACATTTTGGAGGTTAGAATGGTTAAAAAGTTAAACACTTTAGTGTTATAGAATCCAAAATCCGATTAAGCGGTTACCTAAATCACTGACCATGCTTTTTACCACTCAGCTGAGTGGTTAAGCTGTTACCAATTCCTTATAGAATCAGGCCGAATATCATACTATAATAACCACTCACACATATACAGATGGCTCAGAATTAAAAGAAGGCTCAGGATGTGGAGTTTACACGAGAGCACTAAGCCTAAGGATCAAGTGGGGAGTGGGAAACAATACCAGCGTGGTTCAAACAGAACTAACAGGTATCTCAATTGCCACAAAAGAACTAACTAGAAAAGGAATTTCTGGCCAAAAACATAACAATCTGCACTGATACTAGACAAGCCCTGTTAGCCTTGAAAAGGCAACGTGTTATATTGGGGCTAGTACTAGAGTGCCACCAAGATATAGCTGAAGCCTTGGCAGATAACAATATTTTCCTGAGGTGGGTTAAAGGGCACGACAGGAGTAAAGGTAATCGCATTGCCGATTCTTTAGCCAGGGAAGCGGCTGGACTGAAAATTTTAGGACCCAGTGACACCTACGGCCTAACGACTTAGACAATTGCGAAACTAGCCAAACGTTACACCCATGCCCAATCCTGGGAAGGACAGGATGGATGATGACCTAGGAGTACAACTCCTCGGGGAATGTACAATGGGTCACATTTGGTCTAAGTGCTGTGAGCCTATACTCACTCTCCCCACTCTACAGATACAGATACAGAGCCACTCACACATTTGGAAATTATTTCTCAAAGAGAATACTTACTTTTCATTATTTTATATGAAAAACCATTATACATGAATCCTTGGACAGATATATAAAGCGTGTGTTTGTACTTCTTGTGAATTTATTATGAGTAGATATAATATTGGAAGAAAATAGGCATAGGCACAGGCATAAGGTGCTGACATATTATTATCATTAAACTGGTAGCCCATGACACGTGTAGGCTTCATTATTTTGAATTTTAAATGAAAGCCATTTCCATCATCGACTTTAATGTGAAAAACAGGTATAATAAGGCACTTGCTAATCGACGTTACAGGAAAAGGAAATTACCAAGGTAGACTAAAATGCAGGTGAATTTTGTTTTTGGTATGATAAATGAAACCATAAGTTTACTTTCCCCAGGAACATATACCGCTCAAACATTCACAATAAGATTTTACCTTTTTTTATCATATAGTGCTGTCAAAATTGGAATAAACACGGGATACAAAAATTTCGCGTACTTCCCTTTTCCAAATGGGACACCCTAATCTACAGATACAGATACAGAGCCACTCACACATTTGAAAATTATTTCTCAAAGAGAATACTTACTTTTCATTATTTTATATGAAAAACCATTATACATAAATCCTTGGACAGATATATAGAGCGTGTGTTTATACTTATTGTGAATTTATTATGAGTAGATAGTTTTGAGAAAACATTTTCCATTGAAAGTTTGTCAGCAATGGAAATGATTTCCTTTTAGCATGTATACTGAACTGACTTCTTTGGAAGCGCATGGTTTTAAAACGTATTTAAAGTGGTTTCAAAACTATTTCGACGAAATCCTTAAGACCAATTACTCAAGGTAATAGTGATTTATGAGGGTTTTTATTTAGTTTTCAAAGACCTCTTCCAGAGTGGGCCCTTTCAGGCTGAAGGTGGTTTTATAACAACCTTAAGACCGATTGGTTCCATTTCCAGTTTTATTTTATGGTTCAAAGCATCCTTCTTAAACTGAATGAAACTGTCTCGTGCTACTTGGGAAACACCGTGATTAACTCAAGGTCTTCGCTTGACTGATTGAAATTTATCATTCGGAAGAAAACGAGGAAAAGTGCAGATCATATTAAATAATTTTATCTACTGAACATAAGCTAAAATTTAATATTTATCTTATGGATGAGAACAAAAAATGTTTTTACTTGTAGTCCATGTAAAAGATAATTAATCTAATAATGAACTGACGAATAATCTAACATAAATTTAGGGCAAAAATGCTTTGTACAGAGTAAACAAAGAGTCAGTCTGAGACGCTACTTTTGAATTCACCTAGAGAGAGTATAAGGCATCAAGCGTGAATTAATATTTGAGTACAGTACACGCCCAAAGCCTTCTCATTTTGATTAAAGTTTCAGTTCGAAAGCAAATGGAGTCTTACATGAAGACGTAAAAAGAGAAGTGGGGGGCAACTGCCCTAGGTGTTTGTATATTAGAATAAATTGAGATGTTGCTTACATTGTATATCTAGCTTATTTGTGAAAAGAGAAAAAGTAATACAATTATTTTTATAGTGATGTACTCATCTTGGTTAATAATAAGCTGAGTTTCCTCATTATTTTCAGGCCCTTCGTGCATTTTTCTGGGTCAACCAGTCGTGGTCTTAACATAGTTGATTATGTCATCAAGAGAGCATGACTGGTGTAAGTCAAAACTCGTTGGAAACGGATACTCCACATTCTCATATTCCTGTTCACAGACTTGATATAAAGATGTCTGATAGCATCATTCTAGGCAATGTCGAAAATACTTTTTCTGCTGGTCTGGTATGTTAGAATGGTACAGTGAAACCTTTGCTAGTTTGCAGTATATTGTTTCATCCCATATTTTTTCAACTTATTCTGAGTATTTTAACTCACTAGGCTTGCTACTACTGAAGCTGTAGCATTTTCGAAGTAGGCCAGGGCATCAGCCACGCGGTTACTTTTAGCCTCACTTTTGGATAGTCGCCTAAGCAAGGTGACAAACACGTTTTGGGCCTGTAGGAGAGCCATTGGTCCGAGGTGGGGACTGACCCCCAAAACGATCATATATAGATTAACTATAGAGTGATTATGCTGCCTATGCTCACATATGCGGCTCTGGTCTGGTGGCCGAGGGTAACCTTGGTCACGGCTAGATCGCAACTGGCACGCCTTCAAAGTGTGGTCAGTTTGGGGGCAACTGGCTGCATGAGGACTACACCAACTGTTGCGATGGAGGTGATCCTTGGTCTTCGGCCTCTCCACCATGTGATCGAGGCTAAGGCGGGGAGGGCCTTCCTGCTCTTGGAACGGCTGGGATACGTGCGAAGAGGGAAAGAGTGCAGGCACGTCAAGAAGCTCCGGCTCCTGGAAGATATTCCAGTTCTGTCTCGAGCGGCTGATGAATACCTGCGTAAGTACTACTTCGCTACCCCATACAGGGCCATGATACGGGATAGAGTCCTGGGAAAAAGAGGGGAATACACAGCCTAATGAGACCGTCTGGTACACAAATGGCTCATGCTCCGGTGATAGAGCAAGGAATGAAATTTACTCCAGGAACCCAAGAACACAAGTTTGTGTACCATTGGGTGATGGTGTATCTGCATATCAGGCCGAGATATATGCTATCTTGCAATGTGCGCAGATAAACCTGTCTGTCAGGCAGCAGCTAAAGCACTGAGTGGGTATACCAGCAACTGAGGACTTGCTAACGAATGTCGAGAACGACTTGCTAATCTTGCAAGGCGAAACGTGGTGCGGCTAGAATGGATTCCAGCCCACTCTGGTTTTGAAGGCAACGAGATGGCTGATGCACTGGCTGCGGAAGGGGCGGCAGCTCCTTTCTGCTGCCCGAGCCCGACCCTGGTCCTAACAAAACAAAAAATACGCAAGGAGACGAAGAAGTGGCTGAGGAATCAGCACCTCGCTGGAATGCTCTGCAGGGTCCTAGACAATCCAAACTTCTACTGAAGGGATGGACTGATGGACACGCCAGGACAGCCACCGAACTACCAAGGAGTAGGCTAAGGAAGATACCAGGACTCCTAACAGGGCACTGCTGTATGAGGAAACATCTCCACAACTTAGGAGTAGAGGAAAGTTCTCTATGTAGGGGTTGCGGCATGTTCTATTAGAGTGTCCACACTGGGCTGTACTATGCAGGCGAATCTTTGGAGTCCCTGTTAAGGCCTCTGGAGACACAAGCAGACATCCATTGAAAAAGGTTGTGGCCTTTATTGAAGGGCTCGGTTTCATGGACGTCTAGGTAGCAGTTATGGCACAATGGGCCCGCCAGTGGCCTCAGTGCCGGAACCTTGGCTTGAGTTGTCCAGGACAAGGCTCGCCTGCACATTTAGTAGTATTAGTAGTAGTACTTTTGGGCCACGATAGTGTCACTACATTGTTGTTCATCGTCTTTACCCAGGCATACTGACATTTTAACTCTGATAAAGTATGTGGTTCCTTCAGGGCTAGTAGTGGTCATCCAATATATTATGTATTATGGATGCACACATTTTTTTTCAAAAAGGTTTTTACTGGAAATCTTTTTTGCAGCTACGTAGATGCCATTCAGTTAGGTTTGAACTGCATTGGAGTATTTGCATATCTGGATATCTCGTACCAAACTAAACCCATGTTCTATAGTAATAACTATCAGATTGCACTGGAAGTTAAATTGTTTATCATTCACTTGGATTTGGTAACACAACTTCTCATTTTTCGAATACTATCAATTGGCAAAGTTCATCTCATGTGATCACTTAATAATTTCGGGTGCAATGTTTTGATGACCATCAAAATGTCCATTTTTTTTATTAGTGAAGGCCCTATCTTATGTTTTGAAAGAGAGAATGTAACTCAAATTTTGCTACGAGAGAGAATATGCAACTGACATTTTCAATTCAATATTCAAAAAAAAATATACACTCCCCATTGTTCCAATATACACCATTACACAATTTATGCATGTCATTTGGGGTTTATGAGGATAAATGATTTTTAAAAACTATGAATAAATTATCCATCGTCAACTAATTCCCTGTAGTTTTGTCCCACCGCAATTTCATACGAAAATATTTCATATCTTTGTGGTCAATACCAAAATTTTATTTGTTATCCATAAAATGTTATCACAATTGAAGCAGTAAATTTGTGGTGGCGCCGTAGTGTAGCAGCATATGTACATAATTATTAAACCCATTGCTACTAGTGTGATATTCTAGTTTATTAAACTTGAATACAAATATTGCGAGTATGTTTGGAACTAACACAAACACTAGAGGCACCTACATTGGTGACTATGTCGGAAGCAATCCTCCCTCGGCTTTGTAGGAGAAATTACTTGGTTAATTGATTTTTTTTATTTAAGAAATATGAAGCGCATCAACCCTTTAGGTTATTAGCGCTACCGAATGAACAATAAATATCAAGTACTACTACAGTAAAGGTATGAAAAACGAACAATTTTGATGATTAATTGAACTTTGTGCATAAACTGAATAGCACGTAGATAAGCTACCAAGTTTTCCATATTGTACTCTTCTCCTAGCAAGTGGTACATAGTAGGTGGAATGTTAAATGTAACTCTTTGCTGTGAAAACTTTGTATTCTATTAACACATGCCTCACTGTTAAAGGGACTTAACACACTGTACAGCGGAATTATTCGGATTTCGACATGAAATGCTCATGGGAAAATCGGGTGTGACCTATTCGAAGACGGGTCAGGATAACTTGTTCTTTCCTAGTTTCTGGAACGGCTTTCCACGGTTGTTAATTGATTTTGTCTAATATCAATTGCAAACTTTCCATTCCAGCTGTTTTGCAGGGTTCGTGTAAGACTAGTATTCCATTATTGGATAATCACAAATCTACAAGTACGTCTAGTACCTGTATAATTGTTGTCGTCAGCTCAACGCCAAGCAAATATCATATCCATGACTTATAAATCACTTTCCACAACAGCAGTAAAATTAGTCTCCCACTTAGACTATGATTGACAGCTGTCTTGATGCGGATAATATGAACTAATTAGGAACAAGATTCTTTATTTACAACAATTTTTGCAAATTTAAATGGGTTCTTTAATATTTACATTTACACAAAATGACAAAATTTTACAATGTTATTTTTATACTCATGTTGGATAGCTTGAGTTCTGTGTTCACCTAGATTGTCATTTGTCATTTGTTAATTCCAAACTGAAGTAGTGTCACTTCAATTTCCGTTCTACTAACACGTGTTCGTGTAGTAGTTGAAGACATTGAAATTTAAACTAAAAATGTTCAAAATTTAAAGACACACCACAGACAGGGGATTATTTTAAATTAATGTATTTTTAAGGAATTTTATTTTGTGACGTTAATGTGTTGTCGACCTTTAATTAGGTTTCTTGTACCACATACCTGACGAGTAAGTAATTCTTCACTTATTTCTTATTTTACATTTTTCCAACTTCTTTTACTTCCTTGCAGGTATAGCACTGAAGATGGCTTAATAGCCGAAAGCGTTTGCAACTTTAAAAATTGAATTCTCACACAGAATACAATAATGTTTCCTTGACACCCTGTATGTTTGCATATATTTGAAATCCTCTCAATGAACCGATTCCAACAAACTAAATAATGTATCAATCATGAATGATACAGGGTGAAATTTCTATTTTTACATTTATTGAACACATACCTTCATAAAATACCTGATGTATTTGATTTTAATACATACTCAAAATATTCTCCACCTAGTTGTTGGCACTAGCACAGTCTCCTATAGAACTTCTCCTCAACTTTGTTTAAAGTTTGAGGTGAAATATTCCGTATTTCTGTAGTTATCCTGTCTTTGAGGTCTACAATGCTAGTTGGTTGTGTTGCATATACTTTGTTCTTGAGATAACCCCACAGAAAAAAATCTAACGGCGTAAGGTCTGGCGATCTAGCTGGCCACTTAATAGTACCTCTTCGTCCAATCCATTTATTGGGGAAGATTTCATCTAAATAAGTTCTTACCATTGAAGCATAATGGGGTGTTGCCCCGTCTTGCTGGAACCAAATATTTCCATTTGGTAAGCTAGGATCTATGGCGTTGGGATATAAGTTTGTCAACGCAGGAATAACTTCATTTCTAAGCATATTTAAATATTTTTCACCTTTTGAGGGTACTGAGTATGTGTCTCACGCATCCAATTAGGATTCCCTGCTGACCAATATCTACAGTTCTGTCGGTTTACCTCTCCATTCAATGTGAATGTTGATTCGTCAGAAAAAAGAATGGTACCAAGAGCTATCTCATTTCTGTTCAGATTATTCATCAATATTTCGCAGAAATCCATTCTACGATCTGGATCGTCTTCTGTTAACTCCTGCACAAAAGTTAATTTGTAGGGATGAAGTTTTTCTTTATGAAGACATCTTAGAGCAGTTGTATGACTAACATTATTTTCACGGGCAATTTGACGTGTACTTGAAGTTGGATTGTCTTCGACACTTAACAAATATCCACTTTCACATCATCTTCAACGAAGTGTGGTTTTCTTTCCAATGGTTTGACATGTCCAAGTTCCCTGAATTGTGCATGAATTTTAGACACAGTACTTTGTGAAATATTAGGCAATTCGGGATACCTGTGATTAAATAAGTTTGCCACTTCAACTTGACTTCTGCAGTTATCCCCGTACCCGATCATCATTAAAATCTCAATTCGGTGAGTCTCAGTTAAATATTTTTCATTGTTATGTCGACAAGGAAAGAGTGTTTGACAGAGATTTTACTTTTCCAGTATGAACTGTCAACACATCAACAACTGACATAATAGAAAACAATCCACATTATTTACCGATTTTGTCTAATCATTGGCGTTTTTAGGCAATTTTTAGGTATTTATGATAAAATTCATGGGCGTAGCAGGCTTTGTTTAATATACAAATACGTCTAATAATTAGTTAGTTCAGATTTTTGATAAATCCATATTCAGCTAATTTAAAAAAGTACCAATATTTCAAGTGTAATAAATTATTAATTTTAAAATTTCACCCTGTATAATTCATAATTGACCTTACATTATTTAGTTTGTTGGAATCGGTTCATTAAGAGGATTTCAAAAATATGAAAATATACCTACAGGGTGTTTCACACACAACTCAATTCAAAATTTGACGTGTCTCGGCATTTTTTATAATTTTCTAAGATAATGACATAAAGAATTTTATTCCATAAGTTGTTTCAACACTGTATAGACATTCACAATATTGAAAAGAAAAATAGGCATAGGCAAAAGGTGCTGACATATTATTATTAGACCAGTAGCTCATGACACGTGTAGGCTTCATTATTTCAAATGGAAGCAATTTCCACCATCTACTTTAATGTGAGAAACAGGTGGAATAAGGGTATTGTCCAAGATCCAAACTTGCTAATCGACGTTACAGGGAAAAGAAATTACTAAGGTAGACTGAAGTAGAGGTAAATTTTAGTTTCTGTGTGATAAATAAAACCATCAACCACAGGAACTATTCACCACATATCGCTCTATCATTTACACCGAGATGTTACCTTTTTATTATACAGGGTACTGTCAGAATTCGAATAAAAACGGGATCCAAACTTTTCGCACACTTCCTTTTTCCCATTGAACACCATGTGTGTGACACATTATCTCAGAAGAATACATTTTTGGGAACAGTTTAGCCCAGAAATTGTCTCACACAGGAACTATACAGTGGATTCTTATAGCTTGGTAACATAAGCTAAATACATATTTCCAAAAATTCTTAACTATCGTGTTGGTTATTCCAGTACCCTATTTTTAATAACCGTTATAGATGAAGCACACCCTAATGACTGGCTATATAATAAAAACTGATACATTTCTCTGTAAACATTAAACTGAGAGTCCTATTGCACATTAAAATATAATAGGAACAGTTTCGGTTGACTTAAATGTTTCATATCTCGATGATGGCCAGCCGGTAAGAAAAATTGGTAATATACTTCTGAAGAATTAAATACAGTATATCATAACGATAAATTCGGTCAACAAAGCAACATATTTCTTGACCGAGTAGAAACACAATAGGCAAGTTTTTATATGACATAGTCGCTATAAAGATTCTCATATTTTCGCTCATGTGCACAAAATGAAAATAATAAAGTTGCGTTATTTATTGGCAATACCAATTACTTATTTACCCTTCGTGAGCGTTCTGGCTTATAATAAGGATAAGAAAAGCTCTGGGAAAAATATGAGTGGTTATTCTGGATGATATACGCCGACAAACAAAACGCCCTTCAGTCACTTTATGATGGTACATATTTTTTTGTCGGAAATTTTAACAAAGCAAGTTTTTACAACCCCAATATATCATCGTCACTTCAATAATAATAAGAATTTAACAACCATTTCGATCAAAGTTAGCTCTTTTTTTTTGCTTGGAATTTCACTGTATCTCTGCAATAAATAGATAAATTTTAGCTTCTCTTCTTCCGTGAAATGAGCACTCATATTATTTTTTCCTACAATGGCCAAGCACTTATTTTTTTTTTCGGCTGGTTGTCACCACTATAATTTTTTGGAACTTGAATTTTCAGCAGTGCACTTGAACATAACCTACTATTTTCAATAAAATTTTGAAATTTTGAAGTCAAGCATTTGGTATTTGGTGATAGGACCTCAACTCTACATTCTCACCTACAACAACTCTCAGAGGAAATGCTCAGAAACTTTAGACTATCTCAAGAAATGAAGGTTCAAAAAAGTATTCAGGACTTTAATTCTTCAACTTCTAATAAAAAAAGGTTGATCAAGATTTCAAATGTGAATTTCATTGACCATTATACCGTATATTAATATTGATTTGGAGTAGATCACGTACACTGTCTAGGTAAGCTTTAAACCCTACCTTGATACCTAGAGATACTCACTAATTACATTCTATTCATTCATCCATTTCAACTTTAATCTTATCAAATAAGCACTCGCTTCGTTTTTAATAGGCTTATGTGTTCGTATGTATACTCTAGAAATTGCCTTAACCAAAATTTATTTTATAACTAATGAAAACAGCTCGCTGTTTATTCAGCGGAATAGAGTGCCACATAAAATTATTTGCAATATTTGTCGTATTATTGCCACCATAAATATGTTTTCCCTAAATGGTTTTGTAACAAACTAATGATAGCAATTTACTATTCATGCGGCGACATATGCCCAAAAATCAATTAGCTTTAATTAAATCGAAATGTATTTATGGTTTGCGGAATATACCTATCAGGAGAATTAACGACGGAAAAGAATTAACAGATTCTCATTTTTCTTTAACTTGCACTATTTTCTCCCGATGATATTTATATAACCATATTATTCAACTTATTTTTCTTCGTGGATATTTAAGATAAGGCAAACATTATAACCAACATGCTCACCATGCTCTTCGCAAAAAAATACAAACAGACAAGCCTACTGGAACCATCTCACTGGAAGTACTGTATAATCAATAGATCAAGATAAGGCGTGGTATAAAAAGAATTTAAAGATTTTAATGAAACTTTCAATATACTTACATTCAGTCATACATAAAAATCGAACCATCTAACCGGTTTATAGTTATAAAGAATATCTAATAATTAATTTAAAGGAATATTTGCCCTGACATTAATTTTCAACACCACCACTGACCATAAGTTCTTCATTAGCTCCAATTTCAGTCGATGCAATATGGTACAGAGCTAAGATAATTCAGTCGATCGAATATTATGTAATTACGTCAGACGTAAGGCAACAGAGTAAACTTAATTTAGTTAACAAACCAATTGTCTCTGTTCGCCCATTTTGGATTATTGAATCAATAATAATATACAGTACTATTCAAAATTCCCTCCCCCCTCGTATCTTTTGAACGGCTACACTTACAATAATAAAATTTGGAGGGTGAAAAGGAAGTGTTGTAAACTTCTCTACGAATGGTAACAGGTGACGTAATAGTGATAGATGACGTCACAGTGCCACTCTGGCCAATAATTTTAAATAGGACCTTAATGCAAGTGATATCTCGTTTTAAAGGCATTGAGATTGGCTACATAGCTATATTAATTTTGTTCGGGCTTAAACTAATTTTGACGGATAAATTGAATAAATACCAAAATCATTGATATCATTTTTTAAAATTTAATTAATCAAATATCAACAATGGATTCTTACAGCAAGTGTTGGAAATGTGCTCCGTCTACTTCCTGACAGTGATACATCCTATTAGTGAACTCTTGTCGTACTCGTTCGAATGTGTCAGCTGAAATTGCATTGCGTTCTTCAATAATTCTTTCTTCCAAAACGCCATATCTGGTGCCGTAGTATAAACCTTGGATTTCAAGTACCTTCCTAGAAAAAAATCTAATGGTGTCAGATCTGGTGACCGATGTGGCCATTCTATAGTACCTCGCTGGCCGATCCATTTACCTCGATATTCTTCATCCAGGTAACGTCTTACTGCACCATAATTATGTGCAGGAGCACCATCTTGTTGAAATGTTATTTCCAGATGGCCGAATTCATCTCGATTATTTTCCAGAATTTCAAGAATAAACGGCTCAATTGCATTTTGTAACATCTCCAGATACACTTCACCGCTTGAATTTGAATTTAGGAAGACAGGACCAACTATGTGGTTTCCCAAAATACCTGCCCAAACATTGAATTTTCCTGGAAATTGGGTATGTTGTTCACGAGAGGTGTGAGGATTTGTGTCACTCCAATACCTTACATTTTTTGTATTCACATTTCCAATGAGGCAAAAAGTACTTTCGTCACTAAAACAAATTGTTTTTGTGTAATGTGGGTTTTGACTAATTTCATTTGTCATACATTCACAGAATTCGAGTCTTCTGTCGGGGTCGTCATCCGAAAGGTGGTGCACCATTTTTAACTTGTATGGATGAAATTTATTTCTAGCTAACCCTCTTTGTACTGTACTTTTACTTACTTCACAGATAGACGCAACTTAAGTTGAAGATGAGGAAGTAGGGTTTACTACCATTTCAGCAACTACAGTTCGTTCGGTGAATCTTTTTCCATGTATGAAATTATTCACACACTACTTTTTGTAGTACGTCTCTTTCCCACTCACAGAATCTAAACCCCCAAAATGAAACCGTTTGTTCCATTACAACATAATATAACAAACAGAGATAGCCATATGATGAATGTCGTCGATAAGTTTAACGCGAATTTGTACGTTGACAGACCAAAGACTTTGTTTACATTTTTATTTCACATTTTTACTCATTTTTTTGCCCCTTGCATATAAATTTAATTAAAAAACAGTTGTTATAACGACTTACTCACACCCGAGTGTTCGAATTATTGTGGTAAATGAAGACTATTTATCTACTTATTATTTATTTACTTCGCAATGAAAACTAACCTTAAATTGACATTTCATCATGGTTATGGATAGAATTCTATCAAACTGAATTGTATGAAACATATTTTGCTGGAACTACCGCCATATCAATGTGAATTCAACGATATTGAATTTATTTGGGCAAATTGCAAGTCATATTACAATAAATATATTGGTAAAGATAAATATTCAGATAGCTCTGTTTTAAATATGTAGAAAAAGGCACTGCAACAATATCATCAACAAATTTAGGAAAAATGTGTTAGGCATACTCATGAAATTATAGAAAAATGATACGCCCCAGAGCAAAATATAGTTGATATTAGCATTCAACCATTTACCATAGATATAAATACTTGTGAAAGCTCTGATTCTATGAGGAAAATTAAATGAAATGTATTGTAGATATTTATAAGTATTAAATATCCATATTTAAAATATTCATTATTTATTTTCACAACCCAAAAGATTTCTATTTTTCATTGTTGAACCGTATAGGTGGGACGGCCCAATAGTAATGGTTGCTAGCCATAACACTAAAAAAGCAATTCCGATTTGCAAAGTTTCTGCTGAGGATATTGTTTTTAACTCTAACTCTTATGCAAGTAAATTTGCGGAATAACCCTATAAAACTCTGGAATACCAACAGTTTTTCCAAACTAAAGGTTTAGGTAGCATATCGCTAAATGGCTGTGAAATATTTACAAAAGATAGATAGATAAAAAGATAGAAAGATAGAATAAATAACGCACACCGTCATTTTAGCCACATCCTAATTGAAACATCAATCTACGACCTACGTGTAATATAATGTATTGATGTATTGCGTTTGTATATGAATGATGACGCATGGGAAAAGATTCACCGAACCAACTGTATATCAATCACTAAATGTTGGTCGACCAGATCGTTTGGCATCTTGAATACTACATGTTGCTTCAAACTTGTGGAGAAGCTCCCTCAAATAAGTTCTCGAGATAGGGCGATCTGGGTATCTCTCATTAAATAAACGTTTCGCTTCATGGAGATTCTTTCTAGATTCACCAATTATTAAGATAGCTGCTACTTTGTCGGCTTGAGTTCGTGTTATTTTGCCTATGTAAACTATTAAACGTCTCGTTAAACAATGATAAAATTAAATATTTAAGCTATTTAGAGAAATTTTGCAAAGCAACAAATACTATTAAATTAAAAACGTTAATTTTTTGACAACTAACCAGAGGCGGACTGAAAAATCTTCAATATTTAAATGTGAAATAATAATTTTGGTATTTATTTAATTTATCAGTCAAAATTAGTTTAAAACCAAACAAAATTGATATGGCTATGTAGCCAATGTTGATGCCTTTCAAACGAGATATCACTTGCCATGAGGTCCTATTTAAAATTATTGGCAAGAGTGGCACTGTGACGTCATCTATTACTATTACGTCACCTGTTACCATACGAGGGGGGAAGGGGACTTTTAAATAGCACTGTATATATTTTAAGTACAGCGCAGCTTTAATTTGATTCATTTATTTATCACGGGCTGGCTCACTTAATAATAGATTGATCGTTGTATTTCAGACATTTAAAAAGGTACATATTAGTATCAAAAGCTGTTCGGATATTAATACTTATTTCTTCGACCCCATAAACAAGTTCAAGGCTAGTGAATGTTCTTTTGGGATGAAGATGAGAAAGAAGGAAATATTTTCATTCAAATAACTGAACATCTGTCTTGACGGATAAATCGTCGTTACTCATCCGCTGCTACTATCGGTTGGCAAAATAACAGGAAATCACTGGAATGAGGCACTCAGTGCAACATCTAAAACAAACGATAACTGAAGAAAATATTGGAAGCCATGGAACAAATAAG
>CAJUYH010002534.1:21416-60848 GCA_910591685.1 Galerucella tenella
AGACAAATTGACAACGCAAATTTGACAAGCTTCTCCATGCAGATGCATGAAGATACGCCAAGGAGAGCAAATACATAGTCTTTCACACATCAAAAATGATAAATAAACAGTATGGATAACCTTTGAAATGATAGCAAACTTTGAAATCACTACATACACCGAAAAAGCTAGTGTTCTACATAGACACCATGAACAAAATACCTGATTGGAAGGTTCTCATTACCAGCTGCTCGAGAAAGAGTCGTGATTTAATAAAGATCAGTTTCGAAAAAAGATGTAGAGCTACTTAAAGTAAAAATTGGCTCACCAAAGAGGCTTTGAAATTTGATAATGATGAACACCAACAAATTCGAGAATGAAATAATAATCACCGGGGTTTATTGTGCATAAGATGAATCTTTTCAAGGGTTCGGTACCTACAAGATTTTAACAAAGTAATTAACAATATTAGAAATAGATTATGACTCAGAACTAATCATGATCACAGATATTTTTGTTTATTAATGAAAAAGTAGAGATACAAAGGTGATGTATACAATATGTGTAGCTTTATTATACTAGTAATACTATGAGATATTCAAGTAAGTTCAGAGAACCCTTTTTGTGTCTTATTCCAAGGTAATGTGCCAGATTATTTATATTACTAAAATTCTGGAAAAAGACTGTATAATATGGGACATTCGAAAGCCATATTATAATGTGATGGCTTCAGGGAATCCACGTTACAGACAGAGCAATTTTCTGTGATGTTAGAAAATGATATGGAAATTCCCTTTAAAAGAGACTATTTCAAAAATGTTCTGCTACTGGTTCCTAATTGCGCTTTTATTCTGGTTAATTAGATGTGGCAGTATTTGCAAAAAATTGTTATTTTCACCATCTGGTAAGTGTGATAGTAAAAAGTAACTGAAAGCAACAACCTTACTGTTTATGCCACTATCAAGCAGTGGTTTTAAAAATTTGTTATTGTTAATGTGAAGAACCATTATTTTTAATCCCTTTGAAGGAAAAAGCCGTCCAATGGCGCGTATAAAATATTTTTATAAATTCGAATATTGTGAAATAATGCTTTTCAAATGTAATTCAAATTAATATAGTGGATTAAAATTAACCTGTATAAAATTTGTAATACAATTCAAGGTCATCACATTAACATTAGTTACACTATACTTAAATAATTTCCCCATAGACACTCACATTGCGCATAAATGGAGCATTATTTAACTTGCTCCACCCAATTAGACTTTGAATTACTATCAGAAGATAAAGTAGCAGGTCGATAGAAGGCAATTTTAAGTCTTTTGTGAAAACCGTTGACAAATGATTATAAGATGTTTCCAAGCTTACAATGTAATTTGTGGTATTCTTTGACAGACCTGAGGCTTTTTTTATTAATTTCACCTGTACCGGGTGGTCCAATAAGCCGATCTCTCGGCTATATATCAGAGACTATTCATGTTATAACTTTAGGAAAATTCCTTGGGAAAAGTGGACAGAAGAAATTGTTGGAAATTACTTTCAAGTTCCTAGGTTAACCACTAGGAGGCGTAACCTGTGAAGAAAAATTTAAAAAACCAGTTTTTTGTGAAATATGCCCAGTGTTAAATAAGTTAACAGAAAAAAGGCCTAAATCTCGCACAAATTTGTTTGATTACTTTTTATTCTATTTTTTTCCAAATAAAGGGTGGGGGAAAGTGGGAAAGTGCTTGTGGATAAATACCTATAACTTTGGTTTGAATCAACCGATTTTAACGAAGTTAGTGTCAATAGAAAGAGTGTAGATGAATTAATTAAATCTACTATAAAACAATGGAATTTGATATTAATTGTCATAGGTAGAGGGTACCTACTTTCGAATGAAAAAAATTGAAATTTGTTTTCTTAAAAAATGTTCAATGGAAACACCTAATTATTGTGAATTATAATGGAACTGGATTAAATTCTCAACAAAACGGCGCAAACCGCATGTTGATAGCTTTTGTCGAACTCGAGTTAAAATAAATAAAAACGCATAAACATAAGTGAGTATAGTATTGACACCCTGTATTATAACTCAAAATTAAACATGGGGAAGAAAGATCATACAGATATCTTGGTCATTAAAACTTGATGAGCAATTAAATGTTCAAATTGTTTTTCATCGTTTTCCACACAAATATGTAATCTAGCACGCTTTGACATATTATCTGTTGCTTAAATTGCAGCTGTTGATATACTATTTATAGCGTTTCTAATGCGCTGTTGCATGTCGTCTCGTGTGGTTGGTGAGTTTGGTACGCCTAATCCTTCAATCTTCCCCACAGATAAAGGTCCAGACATATTAGGTCTGGAGATCTAGCTGGCCCTGAAAATATACTTACCCTTCCAATCCACTCATTTGGATAACTTACATCCAAATAATCTCTAATACGCCTGGAAAAGTGCGCAGGTCATCCGTCATGCTGTGATATCATACCTCATGTTTGAAGGAAATATCTTTCAATAAAACAGACAACCAATAATTATCCAAGAAATCCAAATATGTATCGCCATTTGAAGTTCCAAGAAATATGAACCTGCGATCTTTCCGTCAACTATACCACACCAAACACAAGACTCCATCTACCTTGAAGCTGCACTTCCTCTACCCAGTGCGGATTTTCTTCAGACCAATAATGCTTATTATGCAGATTAACACCACCCGCACTATTAAGCATAGCCTCGTTTGCACACAAAATTTTTGACATATGTGGTTGTTCTAGCAGATTTAACAATTGCAGTAACCTGAGATTGAAGCAGCATTCAATTGGACGTTAAGTCTTTATGATCGAAATTTATGTATGATCTTTCTTTAAAATATTTAATTTTAAGTTATAATACAGAGTGAGTCAATTCTATACTTACTCATGTTCATGCGTTTTTATTTATATCTTGACTTCGACAATAGCTATCAACATGCGGTTTGCGCCATTTTGTTGAGAATTTAATCCAGTTACATTATAATTCACAATAATTAGGTGTTCCATTAAACATTTTCAAGGAAAACAAATTTTAATTTCTTTCATTCGAAAGTACCATCTACCTATGACAATTAAAACTAAATTCCATTGTTTTATAGTAGACGTAATTAATTCATCTACACTCTTCCTATTGACACTAGTTTCGTTAAAATCGGTTGATTCAAACCAAAGTTATAGGTATTTATCCACAAACACTTTCCCACTTTCCCCCACCCTTTATTTGGAAAAATAGAATAAAAAGTACTTGAATAAATGTGTGCGAAATTCAGGCCTTTTTTTAGTTCACTTATTTAACACTAGGTAGAATTGGGCATATTTCACAAAAAACTGGTTTTTAAATTTCTCTTTACAGGTCACGCCCCCTAGCGGTTAACCTAGAAACTTGAAAGTAATTTCCAGCAATTTTTCTTGTCCACTTTTTCGAGGGAATTTTTTCTCCTTAAGTTATAACATGAATAGTTTCTGATATATAGCCGAGAGATCGGCTTATTGGACCACCCGGTACACGCTCCATAATATCAGTGAAACGCAGACCCCTATATGCCAATTCCAAAAAAAAGGAGATAAGATAATTGAATCACATACACTGATTCCCAAGCTATTCAATTTTGACCGACACATTATATCCATCACTGCAAATCGAGCAAAAAAAGGATGTGAAGAAGTCAACACCCAAGTAAGAACTGCTTCACTTTTTCCAGACAATACCCGCTATAATGAAATTCTCTATGACCACTTTTTGTGAATATAATTACTCTCTTTCTATCGGTCTGGACTGCAAGTTTGTTACCAGAGCCATAAGATTCGAGTACTCTTAGTTTTCGCTCTAAATCGATTGGAGAGTAGCCAAGGATAACTATACTAGTATTTTGTGCGAATTTAAGCATCAATTATCAGTCCATCACCAAGGATGAGAGGTACGGGAAGAAAAATGTGCATAATGAGGTGAAAAAGGGAAAAGATGAAGAATAATATTGCAGTTGCAAGATTAATTGGTTAATCAAGTAACAGGTATAGTAAAATGTAAGATAAATGAGAGAATAATGAAAATTCAAGGGTCATTTACTCGCAAAAGCATTCAACCAATTACACTCCACTATTCAAGTCTCTTCAGTACATCTTGCTACTAGAAAACATACTATCAATATATCAGTTATATAGAAAATTTTTCTTAGGAAACTGTCTAAAAGTTTTCACGATTAAAATGTCTTAAATTAACTGTACTACACTATCTTTAAAATTTGAATTAAAATTTTCTTTGTTAACTCGGCTGGTAAATTATTTCAGTACGTTAACATTTCACTGGAGATTTTAAGCGAGTCCATAAATTTTTCCTGAGTCTGACTGATATGAATAATGATGTAGTAAAGTATCTGTTCCGCTTTTTATTCCTTCATGCTTGCAGTACATCTTGAAATTATGTTGAACATGGATTTTGAAAATACCCATCCAAATATTGTTTTTTTCTGATAATGCAATTTGTTATTGTACATTTTGATGCTAACGCAAATCTCACATTAGCGAGCTTTCAAAACAAAAATAGACAATGTTAAAAAAATTGAAATCAATCATGCAATATTCAACACAAATTGGCAGTTGAAAAATATTTCCACTCAATATCGAGTATCGATTTTGAACATCATTGAGGTGAAATCTTAAGCATATGTTATTTTTTCGTTTCAACCACAATCATGAACAGGGTGTTTCAAATAAAGGTGATTCCGCGTGAATAAACCGGGAACAAAAACACCACTCATCCTTTGAAATCGTGGTGTTTTCAAGGAACTCAGTTTGGTTATAAAATAAACCGACAGACTTATCGCGAAAATTCAATCACTTGTAATATCACTACTAATATTTGAAACTCTGTTACTGGTAGAATTAGATATTGTTAATTAAAATGAACTTAAATGTTGAATTCACCGACATGTTATTAACCTTAGGGGAATGTTTAGGAAACTCTAGGGCAGCTGTTACGCATAAGCTTCCATCAATGCGATATTCCCTTGGAGTACACAGTTTGGTCATACCTAGAGGAAAAAGTCAATGTTACAGAGGTTAATTTACGTCAAAAGTTGGGAAACAGATTTCAACTATAATGACTTCATAGCTGATCCCCAACCGTTTAGAAGATTACTGGATTCTTTAGAAAATAGGATGGACTTGTGTATTCGTGGAAATAGAGGACAACTCTAATTGAATTTCATTTTATGTTCTCAGTCTTTACTTTAATCTTCCGGTGATTTTTTGTTCAATTCATAGGTTCATCATTACTCTATAACAGCATCGGTTATTACTTCATAATTTCCCAATCAAATATCTTCTTGAACGCTACCGAGACGTTGAAATAGAGAATTTAAAAATATTGTGGTTTAATTTACAAAGAAATTAAAAAAATAATTCCCAATCAAAGTTTTACCAGGGACTTATTGTGTGAAATTGTGGGGTGTTTGAGTTCAATTGAAATTTTAATCAATAAATCAACTCTAAAAAAGTTATGTTCAACACTACTTGGTACGAACTGTGTAATAACTATGGTACGAAGATTCAGTTCAAGCGCCTGGGCTGTTGAGAACAACTTAAACATATGAATGAATGGACCGTGTAACTAGCGCCCTCTATGAGAGTCAGACATGAAAATCAATTGATTTATGTATCAGATTCGAAAACATATTCGTATGAAATTTCATCACAAGGTTGTCACTGGTTTCGGTAAAATCGTAGGAAATATGTATACATTATTTTTCTTATTTTTCTTCAACGCCCTTCATCTTGAATACGGATGACGTTACAAAAAAAGTTTCACTGGGCCAACCCCAATTATTTCCCAGTTTTCTGTCTATCCTAGAGACAAGGACAGCTTTTTTTGAAACACCCTGTATAATTAACCAGAAAACAGCAAAAAAGAGTTTAGTGTTTAGCAGTTTGAATAACTATGGAAACAGTTTCACTGGGAATGAACGACTACACAAATCAAACTAGAGTTGAATTCACGTGGAGAAAATGGCGAATACAATTCAGATTAGCTCGTGCAAAATTTACACGTGTGCAAGTGATGTAGATAGGTTGCCTACCCGTCATATAGTAACTATAAACTATGAAATGACACCTAATCATGGAGGCAATAATTTAATAAGAACCACATGAACGTTCCTTTATGAGTGAGATATTCTGTACGGGTTTATGTCGTGTCCAACTTTATGAAAAAATGCGTTTTAGCTCACAATCTGGACCAATTACGCTGATTGATGGAAAAAAAATCCACAGAAAAAGTCGAGATTTGCGTATCCATGGTTATTCCATTTATTGGAATAATGTCAGTTAAATATTCAGAACAATAATGTCGAAGCACATTAATTTATTATTCAATGTTCGTGCCTGGCAGTCGGCATTTAAAATTTTTCGATGAAATTTTGCGTTGTGAAACAAAGTCAGCGTCCATCATAATTATTCTTCGTTTTATCCGTGAAATTTGGTGGCAATTGTATAATTATTACCGATAAAAATATCCTATGAATTATCAAGAGGTTTGTACTGGAATGGAAAAGACTTTTATGGATGATTCATTGTAACTAATTCAATTTTTTTGGGATATAAAATAACTTACTTGTGTATGGTTATGTTTCAATGTATTGAGGCAAATTTATGATTGTGTCGAAAAAACAGAAAAATGGAATTAATAGTTGAAGAATTATCAAATCCTTGTACATAAAATCAATCTCACATGATGGGAAAAGTTTCTTATTCCCATACATCCTACTATAGCTCCAGTTTTATCTCTAATAAATAAAGCCCTACCCATCAACGTTTCACTTTTTTTATCGACAGTTACCTACATCAAACCTTGCTCAAGGGTATGGATGAAATAAGTATCTTGCAAAGTAAATTCCTGGAATGGGATATAAATTATTTCCAGCCCGGATTTTTCTAAAAATAGTTCCAAGGAAAAGGTGAGAAGTGAGTGATTACATGGAGTTTAAGTACATAATCTCATATTGTCTGATGATAATGTTTGCATGAACATAGATAGGTGCAGGCCTCATCAAAACTTGTCCTTAGTATAAAGAACCTGCGTAGACTAGTGGCGCCTCTTCTGGTAATTTTGTGAGTCCATACATGAGATCGAGCTGTTTACAAACATAGTAACATACAGATTGTGAAAATTCTATTCGTGACATACGATTTACACAAGTGCGACAAAGAGAATATTAGGAAAACTACTCGAAAGAGAGAGAGCAGAATAATTGTGCGCAGTCAGCTGTTGCCAAATATACTTATCTGTAAAAGTTATTCCAAATTTTTGTCGGCAACAATGTTAAATGCCAATAATTGTTAAATCGAAAGCAATGCATAGAATTTATTGCAGATTGTAATTTGTCCAAATTGTTTCTTGAACTACCTATATTATCTCATTTTTATTTGTATTGATCTCACTTATTTCTCAAAAGTCGATGATTTGACCAATCTCTATTTTCTCCCACTAAATACGGCGTTATCCCGTCTTGGACGACAAATGCAAAATAATTATTCCTTAGATAGTACCAAACATATTAAACTGGCAACTCTGCTTTCATATCAGATTGGTAGCTGGAACCAAACACACGCCAAATGCTGATTGCTAAGAATTATTATTCTCTCTTTTTCAAGTAAATTTTCTCATATTTTCCTTTGCGTACTTGTGTAAATCGTATGACTCGAATAGACTTTTCGCGATCTGTATATAAATTCGGCATATAGTGCGTAATCGGTTATTTATTATTTCTTTCAATCTGTGCAAATTTAATTTATAGATATTAAAGTTAGTGAATTTAAAATAGTTATTTATGTACCAAGGGTATAAATAGATGTTAATGCCCTGAGGGCGACGTCTTACGACCCAGAAGATCTATTGTCCCCACTTACTTTTACTTAGTTTCTGGGGAGAGTCTCAGGGACTAGCAGCTCCTTTAGTCCTTTTTCCCGGAGAAATTTTAGAATATCTGCAGGCTAAAAAATGCTCCTCTTCTATCCAGTAATTTTTCAGGTGCTGTGCTCTTGGATTCTGAAGTGCTGTGTAATTGTGAGGTATATTGATGGAGGTTTCTTCAAGTATTCTGCATCGACTTCTCCTTTGATCAATACTGAATGCATCTCCATGTAACTGGTCAGGTTCGAGCAAAACATATAATTGTTTTTGTCTTGCACCACGCTTGAACTTGACAATAACCTTCTTTATTTATATCTTCATAACAATAAAATGTTCGAACGTTCTGTTGAGATGAGCTGATGAAGGTAATTTGATTCTTATTTTAAATATTTATCATTATATCGGGCCAAGTGGCATCACACAGTGTCCCGTAAGGACCCCTCTTAAAATTCTTAACGCAGTTTTACTTTTACATTTGATCTCAGGTTGTAGTCACCAAGAAGAATCTAAGCCCTTTCCAATAGTGGGATTTTATCTTTTTTTTGACTATGCCTATTTCTCCCAATAACATTGATGTCAAAATAATAAAATCGGCACAAATCAAATTCTCAGAAATCCCACAAAACCTGTGGTAAAATCTTTCTACAGTAAATGTGACGAGAGATATTTTCAAAACCATTGATTGATGTCGAATTGTTGTTCCACATGTTGTTTCTCCATGCTAATTAACTAGTAATCAATCATATATATTAAACTGACCAAATAGCTTCAATAAAAACAAACCCTTTTGGAATTAATACACAACACAAGTCAAGGCACTACTGGCGGGAATAACTGATGAAAGAAAGAGGGGCTGAAACACATTTGTGTAATTCTGTAGTATTGGAGTGATATAGGTATCACCGAACAGAAAGGAAGATCTGACCATTGGAAAGATCTAGTAGAGCTTGGACAATCAAATATCCTCCTAGGAAACTACAACATACTTTCACTGGTTAACTGGTTCTTTTTTATTTTTGCCGGCTCTTCAAAAGTTTCTTGAAAATGTTGTTATACCAGAAGATGTTCCTAATGATTTAACTAACAAATTCACATCTACGTGTATACTTCAAACATTCCCAGAATAGCTTTTTAGGGAATTCACAATAAATGAGATGAGAATATACATGCAAAATATACATGCAAGAACGGAATTTGCTTTCCTTATACAATATTAGTTTTGAATTCTTTTGAACCTCTATAATACAATAAACTAGATTGAACTCCTAAGCTACACTCAGATGAAACTGGAAGCTTTGAATGGTAAAAAAATTAATTCACTTACATGCAGTCGTTCATTTTCTGGGATTAATTAAATTCTAACCGGAATACTTCAGTTGTAGAATAACGAAGTGAATAACCGAGTGAGCTTTTTCCATTCACGAAACGAAAGCTCTCTTTCCAATTAAATTTAATACTAAAGGATTTAGCGTTTTAAAGAAGATTTTAATATTTTTATATTGTAACTGAAACTCCAGATTACGATAGTCGAGGATCTCATTTTTTTGTTCAAATTTATTACCTTTGGTAATTTTCCAGGAGGAATAAATCTAATTTAAAAGTTAATTTGAATGTAGTGTTTCACCTCCATATATGTAAAAGCTGGCACTTCAATGTTTTGTCTTGGAGTACCATTGTCCTGAACAATCGGTTCCATTCAATTTTTCATTATACAAGCATAATTTCCTTCACGTTTTTTTTTAAATGTTCAGCTGTCAAATATTTTGTTTGTGTCAGAGTGGAACAAAATTTGAAAAATATTGATGGAAGCTCCCTTACCTATAGTTATCGTTTACAGGCAATATCTCGCTTAATACAAAAGATAATTCAATACTGGGAAAACTATAGTGAATGGCATTAAAATGCCCCCCTTATGACATATCAAAAATGTTTTTTTACCTAACAGTCCTTTGGCAGCCACCCCTCACTTTTTATTTCAAAATGATACTCTCTGTATATTTTCTGTTCAAATTGCTTTTAACTCCATTCGTAAATACTTGTTTGTTTGTTGTTTTGTTGTTATAAGTATCCAAGAATAAACATTCTCTTAATTATTGTGACACAAAAACAACACTACAATTTGTGATTGCAGATCTTGACTTATTTCCAACAATATTCATACCCATTAACACCAACGAACATTAACAAGACAAGAAGGGTCACTCTCCGTCGGAACTTTCATGTCCAGCTTACACAAGCGCGCCGACGATTTCGACAAATTCCTGGAGCCGTGCACGTGCTTATACGAGGTTCATGCAAACCGCTAGCGATTCAAACGAATAAACGTTTACTTACCAGGGTGATTTAAAAACAACTAGCAATAATTGTTATTGTAACCTTTTCCGCTTAGTGGGAATTAAAATGAAAAAAGGAATATCGTCAGGATAATTGATTGGTGAATCTAAACATAATTATAAAAAGAACTGGTAGCAAAAATGAAGGGAAAAATGGAAGTTACACCAAAAAGTAATAATGTAGTAAGCTACAGATGAGACTAGTAGGTATAAAAATTAACAATAAAATGTTTGCAAATAATAACTTAAATAGGTATTCTAATATAAAATGTATACAGGTCATTACAGGTTGTTTCAAATCCGAGGTCATCAAAGAGTACCAACTTACCTAACAGTAAAATACGGGTACTGGGAAAAATAATTATTGCGATTCGAAAATTGTGAGAGTCGATACACGAACCATCCAAAACCAAAGGCGTTTAACCTAATGAGTTAAAATCTATGAATTTTGAGAGTCTTTCATATTGAATATGCCGGTTCTCAAAGATGTTTTGAGATATTTAATTTTACGTGAGGTTTCATTGATTGCTTCGAAGAATATCTATTTTTTATATCCCGGTTCGCAAATTTAATTGTAAAATGAATCCGCAGCCTAATATATAGGTTTAAAAAATATTTATGAGGAAACTCTTTACAAGGATGTGTAAAAAGTGAATTTTCATATAATTTTCTAGGGGTCGCTCCAACGTTCTCGTGACCACTAATTTTATTAAAATTTTCAACAAAGATTATTTCTAGTTGTTTAACATATTCTACAATATGACTAGGAGGTACATTCAGACCTCCAAAGTTTTTAGAAGTCGAATATGCTTTATGCTCTTAAAATACAGCCGCTTCTTTTGGTAATGTCTTTTCATCATTATACTTTGTGCAAGTACTACAGTAGTGTTGCAGCGAACATTTCCTTAATAGATAGCCAGAAATGTAAACTATCATTGCCATCCGTACTTGAAATATTTCTATAGTCGCATGTGAAAACTGTTAAAGACTATCATTTGTCAATATAGGTACATCGATATTTTTATATTATTCTAGTTAGTTACATTAAGCAAAACTGTATTAATATCTTTAATACAATTGGCACCTTCAACCTCGTTAAAATATTTTAAAGAAAATAATTTCTTGAAAGCCCTACAAAATTGAATTGGGGTTGGATTACTCGAGTTTCCGCAACAATCTCTCACTAGACCAAAAATTTTTTCAATGCAATCCTGATTAAGATTCCTTGTTAAAAGAATTGAATAATTCCTGCATTTTAAGGTTTCCCATAAAGACAGAGCAGAGGTAATAGTAATTTTCAGCCATTTATAAAGTACATAGTATAGTTTATTCATTTTCCACGTATGTTGCCTTTCCATTATTCTGTTTGCAGAACCAAACACAAAACACTAAGTACGTAAATGTTTATTTTATTTCCAAAGGAAAATTCGCTCACTCAAAAAGACAACTGGTATATTTCTCTACATATCTCTACGACGGACAACCTGTTCATGCATATCGCGCATAGGAGACTTACGGTGCTCTATACACAGTAGCATCCGATATTCGAGCGAGATAGGCATAACGAGGGGGGGAGCTTAAGAGTGATCCTTCTTGTCCTGTTAATGTTCGTTGTTAACACTTTATTTCAGATATAATGCTAATATTCCTTTTATGTCATACTAGTTCATTATTGTGTTTTCATTGCTTAGTTACCAACTATCTACTGTCGTACTTTATGCCCGTGCGGGCATTGAGATAAATAATTTTTTGCTTAACTTATTTAATAACCATGTCGTAAGCTTCTTTAGACTTTTTTGGCAACAGATTTACAGTTGCTTTATTTGCTTTTTCAATAATTTCGTCAGGAATTCCAAAATCTTCGATCATTTTGACTTCTAGCTGACTGACACATGTGAAATTTATTGTGATATTATGACATTTACGTTTGTCAACATTCACCTATTAATTCAAACCGGATTTCTTAAAACACTGATTTGTATTGAGATTGGATTGCAATAACGAACTAGTATGACATAAAAGTTTGTATGTTTGTATGTATACCCTCAGGCGACTTACAAACCCTCGGGCCAGAGGCCTTCGGCCTTCGGTGAATGTCACCCCAAAATATACATACATACATATCAATTATGTTCCAGAGTTCTCAATTTGCTCATTTATTTTTGTGGCTGGAAGCGTCAAATAAGAAATCCCCATAATATTGTTCAATTTTAGGACACGGGATAAAAAATATTTTCTCACGAAAGCTATTTTCGAAATCGGAATCAAATCAGTGCGAATTTATTGAATAAATTACAGTACACAAGGTTTCAAAAGCGTTTGTGAATGTGTTAAAACCCGATGTCTAATAGAGAATTTGAGGAATTAAATGGCTCATGCTATAGTGTTTCTACTGTTCTGTTGCCAACAATGTTATATTTCATGGGCGACCGAGTTTTCGATTCCGAACCGAAGAGATCGGTCAAACAATATCACACCTCGCTGAACACTGTCAAAGACTCGAAAAGCTGTCTTTTGATATTTCACCAGCTACAGAATACATAGTTTATTACCAGCCCCTTCCTAGGAGGTTTTCCTTCTCATCTCGTGAATTTACGGAAGTCTTTGTGACATATAGAGGCATCGGAATGTCAAATGTTTTGTGGAATTGATAATTGATACATGAAAGATAATTTGAGCATTGGGTTTAATCTCCTTTTAGGCATGAATATTGCTTTGTGATTTATAACTACTTCGTTCCCTGGGATTTATTTTGAAATTAATTCATGGTGATATTTGATAAGGAAAATTGGGAAAAATGCATTGAAAAAACAATGATAAACAAGATTATTTCTTAAAATTGGAGAATCTGGAAAATTTAATGGGGTTTCCTTTATGATTTCCTCGAAGCGTCAGTACATTTTTATTTGTATATAAAGGGTTTGGATGATCGGTAAATAATGTAGATTGTTTTAAATCGGTGAATAATGTGGATTGTTTTCTATTCTGTCAGTTGTTGATGTGTTGACAGTTTATACTGAAAAAGTAAAATATTTGTCAAACACTCTTTCCTTGTCGACATAATAATGAAATATTTTACTGAGACTCACCGAATTGAGATTTTAATGATGATCGGGTACGGGGATAACTGCAGAAGTCAAGTTGAAGTGGCAAACTCATTTAATCACAGGTATCCCGAATTGCCTAATATTTCAGAAAGTACTGTGTTTAAAATCCATGCACAATTCAGAGAACTTGGACATGTCAAACCATTGGAAAGAAAACCACACTTCTTGAAGATGATGTGGAAGTGGATATTTTGTTGAGTGTCGAAGAGAATCCAACTTCAAGTACACGTCAAATTGCCCGTGAAAATAATGTTAGTCATACAACTATTCTAAGATATCTTCATAAAGAAAAACTTCATCCCTACAAATTAACTTTTGTGCAGGAGTTAACAAAAGCCGATCCAGATCGTAGAATGGATTTCTGCGAAAGATTGATGGATAAGCTGAACAGAAATGAGATAGCTCTTGGTACCATTCTTTTTTCTGACGAATCAACATTCACATTGAATGGAGAGGTGAACCGACAGAACTGTAGATATTGGTCAGCAGAGAATCCTAATTGGAGTACTCAATACCCTCAAAAGATGAACGTTTGGGCCGGTATCATAGGCGACCATATTATTGGTCCTATATTTATTGATGGAAATTTGACAGCTGAAAAATATTTAAATATGCTTGGGAACTAAGTAATTCCTGCGTTGGCAAACTTATATCCCATCGCAATAGATCCTAGCTTCCCGAATGAAAATGTTTGGTTCCAGCAAGACGGGGCAACACCCCATTATGCTTTAATGGTAGGAACTTATTTAGATGAAATCTTCCCCAATAATTGGATTGGACGAAGAGGTACTATTGAGTGGACAGCTAGATCGCCAGACCTTACGTCGTTAAATTTTTTTCTGTGGGGTTATCTCAAGAACAAAGTATATGCAACACAACCAACTAGCATTGTAGACCTCAAAGACAGGATAACAACAGAAATACGGAATATTTCACCTCAAACTTTGAACAAAGTTAAGGAGGAGTTCTATAGGAGACTGTGCTTTTGCCAACAACTAGGTGGAGAACATTTTGAGCATTTATTCCAATGTATTAATATCAAATACATCAGGTATTTATTCATTATTGACCATACATTATTTAGTTTGTTAGAATCGGTTCATTAAGAGTGTAACGTTGTTACTATTTTTCCGATATCCGGTAGTATATATTTCAGTATTTTTTATTTTTTTATTAATATCACCCTCTTTCGTATCTAGTTGTTAAAATTGGGGTATTAATAATTATTTGATATATGTGTATTAGTTTTAAAACATCTGGTATATTGCACCTTTAGGATTCACGATACCGTACGCGCAAATCAGTCCGCGCATTTCTTAAGATTTTTAAGTAGGAGACCTACTGAGTGGGGTCGACAGAAAAATAATAAAACTTGGCAGCGAGACAAAAATTAACTCTCTGCCCTCTGCTCTCTTGCTCTTGTTCTTCTTGCTCTTTGCTGCCGTTATCCGACCGACCGTTTCCGGAGACTGATTTTCGTGCACGAGGTAAGCGAATTGTAAATAATTTCTTTCGTTATAAATTCATTTACGCCTGACTTCTTTTATTGTAACATTATCATTGATAAAATTTAATTTTGCTTATTGCCTGCTTAATTGTAGTAAAGGTTTCTGTGTATTTGTGTACAATTCCGAACTATAATTTATATTGTTGGCTTTAGGGAAAAGAGATATATTTGGGAAATTTCAAGGATTGTCGCTGCCAGAGCAGGTAGATTCTTGAAAGGTTTTCAAAGTATTTCGTGGAAACCCGACTGCCGCCGTTCATCTGACAGGAAAATATTTTCAGGAATCTCAAAGGCTGATCGCTGCCTGAGCAGGTGAATTCTTGAGTGGCTCTGAAAATATTGAAAAGAAACCCGACCGAAGGAAACAGTTCATTGTAGTAGATTGAAATATTTGATCAAAGACAACTTGGAACAGTCTCGTACGTGCACGCTGCCTTAGCAGGTGCTAACATTTCGAGAATTTTCCAAGGCGTTGAGCGAAATAATCTCACGAGTGTTCGCTGCATAAGCAGGATCACAAGGGAGAGGTTTTCGGACTCTATTGTCTAGCTTTCATTTAAGTGAGTAATTTAGCACCAACGGTTGGGGTAACGTCAATCTAAAAACAAGTTCCGACAACCGTGATAACCTGGAATAATCTTGTACACGTACGCTGCCAAAGCAGGTACAACATTCGGGAGGTTTCCAGGCAAATTGATAAAATTTCCGTTTTAAGTATCGGCAACTAAAGTTTTTTTTTATAAATTACTTTCGTTTTGATTAAATCTGTACACAAATATCAGGAAACGCTTAGTTAGACCCGCTAATAACGCTTTCTTTGTGTATTTATCATTTGACCGCTAGTTAAAATTCACTATTTTCACCTGCATCTAGTCATAACAGTAAGCCTTGCACCTCAGCTTGTACGTATCTTGTAAAACGAATTCAACTAATTTATTGCTTGGTGTTGTGGTTTTTTTGGTTTTAGTATTAACGTAGTTAATTATTGTAATATAGGTACTATTTAATTTTAATATTCATTTAGTTAGTCAAAAATAAAGCTCCGTATTTTCAATATAAATTATTTCAAAGTAGAAATAAAAAAAACTATAATTTCTCAGCAACTGGTAGTTTCATTTTCCGATAGTGGTGAACAATTAAAGCCTGTTTCCCACTACGTGTTACGTCAAGGTCAAGAACAACAGACCCCTGGAATTACTTAACCTCCATCTGTTGCTACCCTGGTAACTCTAGACGCTGCATTCTCAAGAGTTCGGTGGAGTAAACCATCCCAAAAATCTGGCGCCCGAGAAAATCTAGTAGATACTGAACCCGTGGGTGTCATAGTGACATCCGTAATCGTAGTCAAAAGGAGAAAGCACGTCACAAGAGGATTTCAAAAATATGCAAATATACAGTGTTTCATTAAAAAAAAAAAAAACACCGACTATGGCATACTTGCGTGAATCTCCCTGTACATTTACATTTATGTTTACATAACGCACAACTCAATTCAAAAGTTGACTTGTCTCGGTATTTTTTATAATTTTTTAAAATAATGACATAAAGAATTTTATTCCATAACTGATTTCCACACTGTATATTTCTTTAATCGTGAGAGTTGTAGTTCAATAGAACTTATAAGTAAATTTTTTTAAATTTTATCAACATATTATCTTTTTAACGCATAATAGTAAAAAAAATATTTTTTATGTATTATCGATATTTATTGTTGAAAAACTAATTTTCATTTCCGTTTACCATTATCGGGAAAGGAATTTCAATGCAATCATTTTAAGCCGAAGAAACGAGAGTCAAAGTTTGCGGGGCAGCGATAAAGTGTCATAGAGGGGTTTAATGAAATATTAGCGTGAAAATTTTCAATTTTAAGTGCTTATCGATATGCTTGCATTCAAGAATTCATAAAATTGATATATTTTGATCACGAATATAATAGTCCTTACTTAACAAATTCGATGTTTGAAAAAATTACCTGTGGAATAATCTCTTTCTGTAATGCACAAATTATAGACCTTAATTTTTGAATAAGAATAGTTTTTTTGATAAACGATGTTATTGCGGGAAATGAGAGTTCTTTAGCTGCATCACAATCAAAAAGTTTATTGCATTGTAGTATTTTCACGAGTTCCAGTGTTCTGGATGTTGGTAGGAAGTTAATCATTCTATTCGTGAGCCATTGAATGATATTTGCTTTTCTCCATGACGTGCTTAGAATTCTAACGGGCTACTGAAATTGATAGCCAGTGTTACCTATCCATGAATACAAATGGACAATTCATTACTTATTAACTTATCTTTAATTTTATTTGATTTTATTCAAATACTACTATAGGAGAATCAAAATAATCTGAGATATGTTTGCGAAGATTGATGGAAGATTGATGAAAAAATATGGTTTTTCTAGAGAGCTTTCAGTCTGTCAAGTGAAGGTCAATAATAAGGATGGAATCGAATGGGGAAATCTAAAATAGAATAGAAAAAACCTACTAACCAAATTATTAGTCAATGGATATTATACATTCGGAGCCCTAACCAACGTCAATGTGGATGCTTGAATGAGAAGATATCAATAAAATGATTGGACAGTAACACTGGTACCTTTTAGAGCCACTTAACTAGCGAAAAACAAAAAAACCACATGATGGTAGGTTCGGAGACCAAAAGTATATACAGATCACCCAAACAACCAGTTATAGCTTTCAATTGACGTTTTATGAACTACAAATTTAGGTGGTCAGTAAAAGAAAATTGGTTGAGTCGTTGTTCTCAGGAATATTGGGTTAATGTCAGTAGCGTACGTCGTGTTTTCAAAATAGTAATTGCAATTAGGAGGTGTGTTCAAAATTGAAAACAATGTGTCACGACGTATGTACATCTCAGACACTGGTGAAGTTACTTCTAGGTGTTATAGTGTGATGAACCATAAGTCCAATGAAAAAATCGCAAATAATCCTTCTTATATATCCAAGTCTTGATACCTAAAAATGTACGCTGCTGACATTTAACAAATGTTGATAAGTTGAGAGTTGCCGACCTTCTTGAACTACCATAATTTGGAGTAAATCAAATGACAATTAAAAGTTATAACTGAGTCTTTCGATCTTAAGTGGGCCACACAGCCCCGATGTTATTATTTCATACTTTTCATTCATTTTTGAATAAATCAATCTTATCAATAGCTTGGGAGTAGCGTAACTGATAATCACGACATCAATCAAATTATTTTTCTAGTGGCGACCAAGAAAAAATTCACCAACCTATCAGGTAGTATAAAAAAAATTTGAAATTGCTCGAATATTTTTAATGTTATGGGGTATATACAGCTTCTTAACATCATGTATAAAAATAAGTGGATATGAAAGTCTGTTTCAATTATTCAGCACAAATGATCGTTGTTTACTTGTTCGGTATCTTTCTTCAAGAAGCCTCAGAAGTGTTTTTATGGAGTATTGCCAATTGCCAGAGCGGGCGAAGTTTTTCGCTCAAGGGAGCAATGAAATAAGTCTTGGCCTCTTCTAGGTGATAAAATTAGGATTAGCGCGCTTTATTAGAGGGCCGAAGATTCATCCTGTGGACCTTTTTCCTTTCTGATTGCGTCAAGAACTCCCCCTCTTTAGCTAGACAAGGGTTAACAAAACCATTGTACGTGGGGTTCTGAATTAATGTGTAGCGATTTAGGGCAGATTTTGCTCCAATTTTCGCGGTAGACGAAAGCTTGAGAAAGGCCAGATTTATTGAAATTCGTGGGATTATTTCTAATTCATGGATTCAATAGGATAATTGGTCATTAAAATGAACAGTTATTTCGGGAATAATACGATATTGGTGAAATTATAATAAACCTATGTTTAGAATTAACAGCTCTTCGAGTTGGAAATATTACCCATTCAACTCAACTCTTGAACAAATTAAAATGTTTTGATTTATTGTGCTGGAGATATATTAATATATCCAGCCTTTGAAAACAAAAGTAAAACGAGTTTGAGGAAGCTACTATGTTAGAGCAGCGCGTCACAACTTCAATTTCAATGTGATATAGATTTTAACAAATTAAATTGTTTCATTCATGTAATACGGCAGTTTACGATTAACACTGTAGACACTGAAAACACAAGTTTTGTTGAAATTTCAAGAAAATAGATCAAGTTGAGTCCATGGAATCTTGAGCACATCATATTTTATTGTAAAATATTTAGCAGACATCCAGTGTCTTGCTTTACATTCTTTCCACTGGAAAAGCTCGGTTATTTTACTAGCAGACAGTGGTGATAGTTTGAAACTAAAGAGGTTTGGAGGATGGGAATCTAGCGTAGTTGCGGCAGATCATGGAATAGAGCCAATGATCACTCACTGGCTTGGGGCCATGTTGTGCAACCGTACAGTAGAGGCCACATGGAAAGACCATGTGGCAAAAGTAATCGACGCTAGAGGATGTCGGCAAGGGGGTGTTCTCCAGCCCACATTATGGAACCTAGTCATTGACGAGCTAATAACCCTTTTAAACGGTGAGGGCTTTCTAACGATTGGGTATGCCGATGATATCGTTGTCTTTGTTGTTGGAAGGCACATTACCGTTCTCAGGGACCTCATGCAAAGGGCTCTGAATAGGGTACATGGGTGGTGTAACGAACACGGACTTGCAGTTAATCCTGCCAAGGCTGAGATAGTTGCTTTCACCAAAAAGAGAGGTATAAGACTTGAGGGTCTAAATCTTGATGAAGTACCACTGCCGGTGGTTGAACAGGTGAAGTATCTAGGAGTGATCCTTGATAAATAACTGACATGGAAGGCTCATCTTGATAGTCGCCTAAGCAAGGTGACAAACGCGTATTGGGCCTGTAGGAGAGTCATTGGTCCGAGGTGGGGACTGACCCCCGAAACGATCATATGGTTCTATAGAGTGATTATGCTGCCTATGCTCACATATGCGGCTCTGGTCTGGTGGCCGAGGGTAACCTTGGTGACGGCAAGATCGCAACTGGCACGCCTTTAAAGGGTGGTCAGCTTGGTGGCAACTGGCTGCATGAGGACTACACCAACTGTTGCGATGGAATTGATCCTTGGTCTTCGGCCTCTTCACCATGTGATCAAGGCTGAGGAGGGGAGGGCTTTCCTGCGCTTGAAACGGCTGGGATACGTGCGAAAAGGAAAGAGTGCAGTGCTTAGAAGTAGAGGAAAGTTCCCTATGTAGGGGTTGCTGCATGACTGACGAAACGTCAGACCATGTTCTCTATGAGTGTCCACACTGGGTTGTACTACGCAGGCGAATCTTCGGAGTCCCTGTTATGGCCCCTGGAGACACAATCAGACATCCACTGAAAAAGGTTGCGGCCTTTATTGAAGGGCTCGGCTTCATGGATGTCTAGGTAGCAGGAATGGCACAATGGGCCCGCCAGTGGCCTCAGTGCCGGAACCTTGGCTTGAGTTTGTCCAGGACAAGGCTCGCCTGCACATTTAGTAGTAGTTGTTGCGGAAGATTATGTTGGGAATTTCAAGGATTATTGAAAACGTATTGCGTAGGATATACTTGAAACAGCGGATAGAATTCCTACTTTTCGATACCAGTAACATAATTATCTACTACACACTTGTATCTTGACTTGATCTTCCATCCTGCGACCTCTGCATATGTGCCTACACTTCACGCTCTCAGATCCTATCCAGTTTTGCATTCCTAATCAGTTCTAAGTAATTAAAGACTTCATTACAATTTTTGTGACACGTAAAAGTGTTCACAGCCAATTGTAGTATAAGTTAGGCTTTTCAGGATAATTTGTCTGCGAATCATAGTGCTATACCCAAATGTTACATCTGTATTCCAGACGAAAATTCAGGCACATGCTTGAGAATGAACATTTGAAGATGTTATAGAGGCCCCAAATTATCTCAGTCTAAAATAATCCTAGACTCTTAACCCTGGCAAGTAATGATAAGCTTCATTGCATTCCAGGTATAAGTATATAGTCCAATAATATGAGTTTTCAAAAGGCTGTTTTCGGGAAAAAAACTGCGGAACTTTCTTTCTTAACGGATTTTTATGTTTTTGGGGGGTTCTGAATCTAAATCTGAAGTTTGCTACCACGGCAACCATCGGCTTCATACTCAAAATCGCGAAAAACCGCCCAAAATAGCGGTAATTGAATGTTTTTCGCCTATAACACGACAACGAAGCGTTTTTCGGAAAAAGTTATTGTATAGTAAACTGTAGCTTAAGCTAATACCTACAAAACAAATCCGAAATCGGACCATTTTTGAGTTGTTTACTTTCTACAATTCTACTTTTCTACAACAATCAACTATATCTCAATCCTCAACTCACTATTTTCAAACAATACTATGAAAGTGTATAATAATAATGAGTTGTCAATAAACATAAGCTGAAAATAAATTGTCGTTTATTACAAATAACTCCTTGTATAAACTGTACTTAGAGTGGAGTCAAAAATGCTCACATCGCGCATTCACTTTAGGCAGTTCAGTAAAAGTGGCCAATTGTACAAAAATTTGTGGCACGGTACCTAAATTTGATTTTTTTCTTAGAGATTTGAGAAAGAGAGTACTTGTGAAGTGACCTAATAGGTGAGTAGGTGCCTCATTGACGTTCGATAATGTGAGGTGTACATATAAAAATATACGCTACATACCGCCATATTTCAAAACATCACGCATCCGCAAAAAAATGGTCCGATTTCGGATTTGTTCGTTTTGTTTTGTAGGTATTAGCTTATGCTACTGTTTACTATACAATAATTTTTTTCAAAAAACGCTACGTTGTCGTGTTATGGGCGAAAAACTTTCAATTACCGCTATTTTGGGTAGCAAACTTCAGATTCAGATTCAGCACCCCCAAAAACATGAAAATCCGTTGAGAGAGAAAGTTCCGCAGTTTTTTCTTTGCCAAACCCTTATATTATTGTACTAATATTGTAGGTAACGAAATGGCAGATGAAATAAAAAATCCTGAACCACCTGTATCAAAAATGGAAGCAAACTGAATCTAACTATCCTCAGTAGAAACACGCATACTTCTGGTATCAAAACCCTCATTGTCGTTGACCGACGAGATATCAAACTTAAGTGAATGAAAAATTAATAACGTTAGCCACTGCAGCCGAACAAAGTACCAGCATACATGAATCCACCTATTTTCAGGTTGTGTATGGAAAAAGGAAAAAAACACTCTAGCACACTAGAGTGCCCAAGGGAGAATTTCTTTGAAAAAGATCTTGTACAACCAAAAGCACAAAGAGAATCCTATAGGATGAGGTGCAAGTATTGAAAAGCTGATTCTGTTTATTGTTTGAATGGATCATTCCACTTGTCTTGATTTAACTAAGTAGTGAATATATAACCTCAAAATGAGAAGATGAAAGTGCATAACTGTTTGATTATTTGCTCAAAAATGGATTTCCAACGAGCAATGAAATTTATGAATTTATAATTGTGTTTCAATTGAAAGAGACAATAAGCTTTCAAATTCAAGGTGAGGTTAGGTTAAGAAGTTCCGTGGTTTCAGACATTCTCTCTGTTAATGAGAATAGTCCTAAACTTCTTATATACCTTCCCTATGGAGTTTTATTATTCCTTTCATTTTACTTATTTATTACACCAACACGCAACTTAATTTGAAGTTTCAAAACTACCTAAGTACATCAAACACGAAAATTCTCTCGTATACAGCACTTAAATGCAAGACATCAATTTCCCATTAAAACTTACCGAGTATTTCAACGGTGTGAGTGATTTCTCTTGGTTCGAGAGTACCAATCTGACACACGTAGTCTCCTGCATCCTGAGGGCCCACATCTTTAATCTCCAAACTATATCCGTGCACCAAATTGACGCGGGTATCGGGAGTTACTTTCACGTTCCCCGCTGAGAGAACAGCTATTCCTTTTTTCCAAACTTGCATGTATGGACCTGAAACAATAATTAACAAAAATTTATATGGCATAACGTATCTGAATAATATACCACAAAATTTATGTGCGCAGTTGAATAGCAAATTCTCGTAAAGTTTACAAAGTCTTTAAGTGAAAGTAAATAAATATTTTCCAAATGCATGCTTTGGACTGATTTTTGTCTTCCCATATTAAATATTCACAATGACCCACAATAAGACGTTCCTCCAAGATTACGTTGAATGGAAATATGAAATTTTATATTAGGGAATTGTATCTAAAATATTATTTTGACAGTGAGTTGATATTCAAAGCATTGGTTTAACACGGTGTTTTGTCACATTATTGGATTTTGTCTTCAATTATAGTCCTTTTTCACCAATATTTCATTTTCGATATTGAGCTTTCTATATTGTTTTTTTAAATAACATTCATGAATTAGTTATGCACAGTTTTATTTTCAAATTGGAAACAATTGTTAGGTATTTATTCATTCATTCAATAGATTGGGTTCTGCTCTCGTGCACTTGAGCTGAATCTTTGTACCATTCCCCATGTTATCTACTTTCATTCCAGAAGCTTCGTGTCTTCTATCTAGGCCACCAGTCTGACTGATTCCCTGTGACCAAAATAGATGGTACAAATTGAATAATTTTTTTTATCGCACCGGAAAACCTTGAACACATACTGCTAGTCTGCCCGTTGTATAAAAGTTTTCGAGATACTTTTATACAACCTCCAGGACTCTTGGATGACTAAATCCTGCTGTAAGACTGGACCAATTTCAATGAAACTGTGTGTGTGTTCAAGTGGATACGACAACGGTTTATATTCACATTTGGTCCCGGTAGGTGGCGTTGCAGTTTACACTGAACAACTCTTAAATGGATGGGCTGCTTCCAATGAAATTTTGGGTGCGTTGAAGTGAATATTTGGATGGTTTAGATCCATTATCAGTTCCGGTAGGTGCGATGAATGTGTTGACATTTTCCATAGGAGTTTTTTTGATACAGTTATTTCAAAAATACGTCAAATTCACCAACAGAAAAATACAGGAGAGTCAAATTTTCGAAGGTATTCCTTCCATCCAAAACATCAACAACAGTAACTGATTTTTGACCCCAAATGAAGGTAGTGTGAATTTGTTCACATAGTATGATACATTTAGATATTTGAATGAGGAGACGTCTCTTGGGTCCTCTAATAACTTCATATTAACGTTCCGGAAGCGTACCAAAGAAATTGAACAGAAGAAAAAATAGTATTTTGAAATTGAAGACTGCAAAAATATTTTCAATATGATGCGTGGAAGAATTCATTTGTAGATATATACAAGTGGCTTAATTTAAAAACATAAGCTAAAATTATAAGAAACTTAGTAGATCCCACTCTATTTTGAATATTTGCAGAGACTTTGACTATATAAATTCAATATAAGTAATGTTTGAATATATAGCCTTGACAGGACCAATAAAATTTGAAAAACGACAGAATTTCACTCACGTCAACAGCTACAACAAATTAAACCGCATCCTCCAAATGTGTGATGAATGTTTGAAATGCTACGAAAAAAAAGAAAAAGCATTTTCATGTAGTTCTACCGTTTTATTGCTTTTTATTTGGTTGGTTATTTTTATTTCACTCCAGATGCCGCCATTCACCCGATAGCACTTCAACACCGCCTCGTGCAAATTGCTACATTAAAACCACAGTTTCTAGTACATCTACGTTTTTCTTTCGGTACATGTTTACCTGCTGTTTCACGATACAAACATTTTTTTAATGGAAGTATCTTGTTTTTCCTCTCGAGAAAATAAATACTCTACTTTTTTCGAGATATAAGTGTGGTTCAATTTTAGCTGGTAGTTGTAATTTCCTTACAATTTATTCAATGTGGTAGTCCCATTTCAAGTTTTTTTTTTATAATTACACCTAAGTATTTAATATTTGTTACAGGATTTATGATGACGTTTTGCAAAGGTTCAAAATGGTAAGTATAAAGTTTTTTAAAGTAAATTGTTGGTATTTTTTTGTTAGACCACTTCAGAAATGGATGCGGATGACATTCAGATCTATTATAGTTTAACTTCATATCTGGCTTGAAATACTTGTGACATAATAAAGGAGACTTGAATAAGTTTATTGATTAGGCATCTGAAAATTGTTCATTGTACTGAATTAAACCTAGTACTATTTGGATCTGCTTATAATAGAGTACACGCATATTTCATATTTTGCTTAGAATTTGTAATTAATGATAGGAAATAAACCAGTTTCCATTGGAAATTACTTCCAAATTTTAAAATGAAATTCAAATTTCAATGCACTCTCCGACCACCACCCGAGGATTTCCGAACGCTACCAATGATACGTGTGATGTCATACAATTTGTCTACTTTTGTCAATTTGGCCGGTATTGCATTAGGTTCTGTGTAGTTTTGTGTTTATATTGTATTTTTATTAACTATTAATTGCTTCATCGACGTAAAAATATCATTTATATGTTTATTTATATATATGAGACCATTATGTGTTTGTGTTTGATTTTTTTTTATTTTTGAAAGTCAACGTAAAGTGGAAAGTGGACATAAATATTCGATATTTCCGAGAATATTTTAAAACTTTTGGAAGAAAATATTCCATTTACTAGTTCAGTTTTCATTGACGATTCTTTCATATTTTGTGAGTAAAGGTTTTGTAAAAGCACAAACTGATAACTTGCCCAAAGTAGACTCATTTATGCTGCTTGAATTTATAAAGTCAAACAACTGCTTCAATGCAGAGGATATAAGAGGAGTTAAAGCATTATCGTAAGTACAATTCAAACTATGTATTATATCTAAATATACCAACCATATTTCAATGTGTGGTCGTAAGAAAATAATGTTTTTATGGTTAGGGAATGGAGAAAAATAGTATACACCACACGGGCAGAAAGTTTAAGAGCCCTGAACTGCGCGCACTGTGCAGGAATCCTAAACTTTCTGTCCTTGTAGTGTAATATACTATTTAGATAATTTTGGAAGCACTCTGTAGAGTCTAGTCACAATCCGTAAATTGATGCAATATTTTTAAATAAACTGCTAGATAATTTCGTTAAAAAAAGATAACTTAAAAATATGCCCAGCTTGAATGGTAAATTGAAACAATATAAAACATGTTCCCAGATAAAATGGATGCTGTAAAACGATGATTTAGCGTTAAAAAAGGGAAAATAGCTATATTAATTCTTGTGGAGTCAGTCGTGAGTTTTTGCGGAAACAAGGTAAATTTATGAAGTTCATTATTTCGCAAACAAGTCGTTGTAGCATGTGGTCGGGGCGTAGGGAAGAAACTGAACGTTGGTTCCAATTAAAGGGATGAGTTATGATCATAATCTGGATTAAAACAGTCTCTTTGAGCGAGACCGGTATGTTTTGAAATTGCAGTTTACCCGGAATTGCGAACTTTTTTGAGGAACAGAATTTATCATGTTCCCGTATGACAAATGATGACCATTCTGCGAATTATTTTCCCTTGATTTTTTGAACAGTTTCCATGAAACTAATCGCTTTAACAAATTTAATGTAAGCGAATTTAAACGCTTAGGCTGCATGAAAAATATTAAAAATTAAAACGTTAGCATAAAAATACTCGACAATTGAAATAAATTCATGACAGATTTCACAACAGATTTTAATAATAAATTGAGGTTGAAAAAAAACTGAAAAACACGAACTGAGAAGTGAAAGATAATTCCTAATTTGAAAATGATTATCTTCTGTAAGTTCCTTGTGGCATTATTCATTATTTTTTCTCTTATTTGTTGGGAATGGAACCACAATAATGTTTTTATTTTTTTATTTCGACGTTTCGGTAGCGTTCCAGCTACCTTTGTCAAGATTAAATAGGTGATGATAAAATAATTTTTTGGACCCTATCTGACAACGAAAAAAATATGACAACTAGACAATCAATAATATTTTGAAGTTTAAGACTACAAAACTTTGTTGTCAAATTTTATTAAGGTCCATTCATAGTAGATCACATCTCTGATAAAATGTGACATAAATATTTCATTTTATGATATTCCAAAGATACGATAGTCTACTAGAAATGGAATCCAGTGAAGTGCACATTCCAGAAACGATTTTTATTGGGATAGCGCTTTTTTCCGCTTATTTTGGAAATGTTGTTAATAAAACGCGTTTGTTGTTACTTTTTTTGTGTATGATTATTTTTGTTTTCAAAATATGTATGACTCAGTTTGGTGATTTTGTGTATTAAAGTGTGTATCGATTAACAACTATTCCAATGATAAATCTTAAGAAAACCTGGATAAAAACTTATGATGCTATCCTGATAACGCAGGTAATTGATTATTGGAAATTTCTCTTTCTAACATTGGTAACCAAATTTGGCTACATTCGGCTGAAATACTAGCTACACATTTATCTGCATTTAGTTGTATTAAAGCACTTTCTTTGATTTTTCTTCTTTTATTATTGGGATCTTTCAATATTATTTTTGTCGAATCCCATTGAATTTTATGCCTCTCTTCCCAAGCATGTTTACAAATACCTGACTTGAAGAACTCCCTATCTTTGATATATTTTTTATGTTCACTTATTTGGACTTTCAATGGTCTAGATGTTCCACCTAAATAGAATTTGTCGCATTCACATGATATCTGATATGTGCAATTTTTTGAAGATTGTTCTTCATTTTTTGGTTTTGTTTTTGTTAGTATAGATCTCAACGTATACTTAGATTTGAAGCTAGTTCGAATATTGAATTGATTACCAATTTTCTTAATTCTTTCTGATAAATCCCTAACATACGGTATTGTCAAGTTTTTAAAAATTATGTTAGCTGAATTATTAATATTATTTTTATTATTATGGGGTATTAACAATGAGCCCTTCTCTATATTTTTAATTTCTTTATTTACAAATTCTGCCGGGTAATTATTGGCATTTAAAACATTTTTTAGTAGAGTTTTTTCCTTTGTGAAATGATTATCATTAGAACAAATGATTCTGGCCCTATCGTATAAAGATTTTACTACCCCTTTTTTAACGCTTATAGCATGATTTGATTCAAAATTCAAATACCTATTAGTGTGTGTTGGCCTACGATAAACACATGATTCATACCCTGTAGATGAAGAAGTATCTTCGATTGTCTAGATCTCTCCATTGGTCAGATTTTACCATTCCAACTTTACCTATTTTTTCCAACGTTGTAGTTGATACCGCAAAAGGATTCCGGTCCCCAAAAAGGTCACCCTCTTTGCTAGTTAATCCACGTTTCCATTTTCTTCTACTGTAGTGTGTCCTGGAATCTACAATGACGATAATATGGTAGTCGCCTAGTTCATTGGGTTTGTCTAGGCATTTCCATACCATTTTGAGACCGATTTCACAAATTGAAATTCAAATTTTCCTCCCGTACTCAAAAAATTGGTTATTCAGAACTGATTTTATATTCAAGATACTTTCCAAAAGCCGCAGTGCAAAATTAAAATGCATGTCAAATACATGTCTCCATTAAACCACTAATTTTCACCTTGGATTCAAAACTTACTTCTGCTTTTAGTATAAAAATACCATCTTTTTTCATCAAATCCCAAATCGCCTGTTACTATTCAGCAAGCGCCATCACACATTTTTTTCCTCCACCAGGGGTATTTAAATCACTTTCAGGGTCCATTACCCGATTTTTTCTTCTCTTATTATTCTCGGATTCAAAGTGCGTTAAATTGGCATTAGCAATATCTCTTAGTGAATTCAGTGGGCAACGTGAGCGGAAACCCTACCGAGACTCATCGCTATTAGCTGTTAAAAATGGTGTTAACCTTTCAAAATATAAAATTATTTGAAATGGAACAAAAAACACCCATGTAAGGTCAAAATAAATTAGATATAAATTTCGTAGGGCATAGTCAGGATGCTCTTGGCTTACCACTTTTGAATTAGAAGGTTGTAGCGATAAGGTGTGTTCGTCGAGAAATTCCATAAGTTCATCAGATAACGACACAATATTGGGCTTCAAGCCAGACAAAAATAACCTTTAAGTACTAGGTAGAAAAATTTCCCTCGAACACAACACCTTATCGCTATAACTTCCTAATCCGAAAGTGGTGAACTAAGAGCGGCCCGACTATGGTTTTTCTTCTTTATAACATTTTTTTTTCAAGTGATCTATGATGTCCTGTGTCCAATTTATGATTAACAAATATTATAGAAATAAAAATAATTCAAATCGCTACAAACTGGGAGAATTTGCTCAAAATTTTTTTTCTCGATAAACTGTTTCTCTACGGAGCTTATAATATATCTTCAATATGGCTCAAGTATTGCTACATATAAAGTTAAATCCAGTCGAGTGATTTAAAATAGAAAAAGACTTATGAACTTTGTTGCAATGATAATAATCCATATTTCATTCAACTTTGACGTTGTTATTTTTCCACATAGCATTTCCCACCCAGCTTTCATTTCCCATCAAATATTATCAGATCAATTTTCTGGTAAGCGATTCCAAAGATTGTAACGCAAACCCTAGCTCACCGCGATTGGAAGTTATAGCCCGGTCGTGACGTGGAGTTCGGATAGTTAGAAGATAGCGAAAATTGTCAATAAGCGATAAAAATGGTTTATACGAAACAAAATACCAGTTTGAAATTTCAAAATGATTTTCCTAATTCTTGAACTATGAAAACTAAACTTATGTTACTTCAATGGAGTCTTGTTATGAGGACTGGACTGGACAAGAAGAGAGAAATATTTGTCCTAACTTCAATTTAAGTTGTTGAGCATTTATAATTCATAAATATCGGAAAATTTCACAGAATAACGTAGGTAAGTAACAAAATATTTGTGAACAACCTATTAATAATAATAATTATTATTATTATAATTTATTTGCTTTTGAGAACTTGCTTATAGCAACGAGTGGCTACATATATACAATTACATTAATATTGTGATATGATATAATTGAAGGCATTAGTGTGGAACAATAACAAGCCACACATTTTTCAAAATCTAGAATAATGGAATAAGTAATATAACAAGCCACTGGACAGAGAGCTTAGCTATTTGTCAATAAATGCCGCCACAATCTAGAAATCATGTTGTTGCATCTCTCTACTTTTCAGAGACTATTTGTGTTGACAAGCCACAGAAAATGGCGGATACCGATTAGTTCGTGCTGTAGTGTTTTGCTATCAAGTCAAGAAATAAGCAGTTTTAGTGATGATGTTGAATCACCCGTAGATGACAGTGATCTCAATAAGGATTATAGTCCTAGTGACAATGAAAATCAACCTAATAATCAGCAGGTAAGCTTTTTTCAAATAATGTGGCTTGTCACAGTTTTGCACTTAAGCATTCTAATGTAAAAAATTAGTAGCTTTGTTATACTATTGCATTTATATTCTAGGAGTCTGGCAAGATTTTACTCAATAACTATCATTGCATTAACATTTTCCACAAAAAAAGAGAATTTTCAATTGGAATTGTATAATTCGTTTTTGTACAACTCTACACAGATCGTGTATATATTTTCAAAGTTTCTACTCAAATACTATATTATATACCAAGGTGGTGAAGACTATTATTATTGACCGAGCCATAGAAGGTGCGAAACTCGTGTCTCCATCACCGTGGTGTATATATTATGTTACCGTGAAAGACCGAAATCTGGTGAATGTCGAGATACACCGCTGAATGTCAACATTTTCAACGTTGATTGACGTATGTCCGAAATATTGTTGAAATTTCATTATTTCTAACTTACACCGGCGATTGTCGACATTCAGGATGCACTCATGGTGTATTTAAAAAATAATTTTTTCTTTAAATGAAACCAAAAAAAATCCATAGGTCTTTATTTATTAAAATAATATGGGAAAAGGACTTGGTTGAACTCAAAACAAACAGTAGAACATAAAAATATAAAATGAAATATAAAAAATAAGATAAAAAATTCCATTTATTGCAACAACTAAAACTACCGTGACACTTCGAATTGCACAAAAAATCCTTGCTTTACCAGCTGCATTCAGTCGTGGAACACTTCCTTTTGCAGTTACAACGTGTATAGTCTTGCCCTCTACTTTATGAATGAGCAGAAGCTGCTTCTCTTAGCGACATTTCTTTTGTTGAAACTTCGTCCATGAAAAGTAACTTCTCTTTACAAATTACGAACTCATTACGGGTGAAAAGCTGCTTCAAGGTACCATTTTTGTTAGCTAATCTATAAAAGTCTGAATCCTCTATTCCAGCATCAACAGCTAACACATTTCGAGTGTCTGTACGACCACGGTCGACATCAGGGACTTGAATTCTTACGGTATCACCAATTTTGGCAAGAGGAAACTTTTTTTTTGGGGTTCGCAACATTTTTGTTGCTTGAAGTAGAAGATTCTTTTTTGCAGCTACTCTTTTTAAAGAAACTAGCTCGTGTTGTTCAGTCAGTGCTTGAGATGAAGATGTGTTAGGTGGCGGATCAGTCAGTGCTTGAGATGAAGACGTGCCGGGGCTGGAACCGTCTTAGAACTTGTCGCGACCTGCAGTGTCCGAGATTCATTTGTGTTTGTCGAAATATACCGGTGAAAGTCCGAATGTATAATAGAATTAAGAAATGTTCGGACTTTCACCAGGGCATTTGACATTTGTCGACATCCACCGGCGAATGTTGACATTCTCTACTTTCGGTCTTTCACAGTAACATATACATTTATTTCCACTACTAGCCAAATTTATTACCAAAATTAACTGTCAGTTTTCGATATATTATGAACGGACTCGTTATGTCATCAGTCATTTTCGGTTGAGTGCGAATTTAAGACTAATGACATTTAAATTGAAATAATTTCATCCTCATAGGTAATTTTAAGCAGCAAATATGTTAAAGACAATCTCCTGGGTATACAAAATTATTATGCTGCACAAGTTTTTGTTGAACTACTATCCCTGAATTCTCAAATTATTTGAATTTGTTCATTATTGACCTAGGTTAATAATAGAAGAAACTATTAACCACTAATAGAGAAATTCAACTTCTCAGTTGGCTAGAAGAAGCAATAATTGTCAACTTCACAGCTGGTAGTGGAAAAACAGATTTTATCTGTCGTTATTCATAACACTAAGTCAACATTGAAAAGAGTGCAGACGACACATATCCAATAAACTACAAACTTTCCGTAGAGTATATAAAACTCTTTGCTATTCAAATTATCCAATCATTAAATTCGTCATTCCTATAAAAGTTTTGCTTTTGAGAGAAGCTCGAAGCCGATACATAAATCAACTCCTTAACTTCTTTTTTCGTATTCCTACCGATTTCATGGTTCACTCTAACCCGTATTTCACACATTTAAATCTATCGTTGCTGTCCTCGCTTTTATATTCTTTGCCTCTTTATTCGTCGTTTGTGGAGTTTTTAGGAATCACACGCGAGTGCTCCACTTTTAGACCAGTCGATATAAAAAAAACTTGATATTGAGTTATCTATTCGCAAAATATAAATAGAAAGTTCCAAGTTTTCTATTTAGAATTTATTATTCGGAAATTATTAAATCTTATGGAAGGAATAGTTTCTAAACACACACATAGATTGCTGGCCTTATGCACAGTTCAGATTTAAACTCGTTTAAGTATGAAACTAGTTTATAATTCCAAGTTGGTGTGCACCATCCATTCTATCGAAGTTGAACCTGTTTAAACAGACGCTCAATATTGTAGGATCAACCAATGACGTATTAAAGATAGACCAGCCTTCATACAATATTACCTATACAAGGTTTGGTCGCAACATGAATCAGGCGAGTATACACAGTAGCGTATCATTTCGAAAGAGGTTTACTTGAAGTTTTTTATAAAAATGATTTTCATAGACTATAAAATGTACGTTATTGATTTTTCATTTGAATAGGTGGAAATTGTATCAAAGTTTTTTTTTTATATCTAGAGGTTATTGAAATGAGAACAGGTTTATTTACATAACTAGGGGATAAGTGAAAGTAGTATCAAACCTGATATAAAATATACAAAAGTCTAGAAAAAATAATAGTCTTAAGCCAAACATTCATACCCCAACACGTACTTCTCGAAAGCTCATCACTCTCCTATTCTATCATTTCAATCGAACATTTGAATTTGCAAATATACATATTGAAGTAGATAACATCGCTTTGATAAGTCATAATAATCTCAAAATAACAGTGAATCAGCTACAAAAAATAATAACAGAATAGTGAAATGGTTTGAGATGTGTAGGATGTAGCCTGCATATATTTGCAATATCAAATATACACATAAATTCAAAAGTTTTGCATCACCCTAAATCTCCGAAAAAAAAAATGTGTTCATTATAAATGGATCAGAGATTAATCAAATAATTAGTTTGAATAAAAAAAAACGTGTTTATTTGTAAAAAATCTTTATTATCCAATAATAAACTTGAACATAAACCATGAGCAATGGCTGGAGAAAAATTCAAACCACATTCCTAAAAAGGGTTCTCCTTCTACCTGCTAACACCCCTGACTTCGCACTGAGGCTTGAAACCGGCCGGGTAAAATTGTTATACAACATTTTTAAATTAGCATTAAACTGGCTTTTAAAGATATTATTAATGGATAACACAAGACTACCAAAAATTTGTTTCAAAAGACAATTACAGTTAGAAGAGTGCGATAAAAGGTATAACTGGGCCCTTCAAATTAAACAAATCTTTTGTCAAATTGATGCTTTGAATTTTTGGGACAACATTACATATTGCAATATTAGAAACAACAAAAAAGATCTTCTAGTTCGTCTCCGAAATAAACTTTTTACCAAAGATTGTAACCTTCTGGATAGCTCATCTTTCTTAACAATATTTAAAAAATTTTCTATATCAACATCTGCACAAAACTACCTCCATTTGAGACTTCCACTCCATATCACCAGAACAATAGCTCAATTGCGTTTTTCTAACAATTACATGATAAAATTTTCTTGTAGGGGAGCGGTATATCGTATTAATCCGGACGAAATCTGTACAATTTGTAATCAAAGGCTTCCCGAAACCATCTATCATCTTCTATTAGATTGCCCAATATGTAGCTCTATGAAGCCCCCTGACTTGACATTCTTGCAAAGTCCAAATTCCTTACTCCTTGCATTGGATAATTTATCTATTAACTCTGCAAAAGCTATAGCATTCCACATTCAAAATGTCTTAAAACTCCGAGCATTTGTCTTGAATGAATAATCTTGAAATATTTCCTTACTCTTACACAGTTTATATAGGTATATTATGTATATGTATATGTGTATGATTGTATGTATATATAGGTATATTTTTCTTTTTCTTTTTTTACAGAATGTATTATATTTTATTTGTTCACTCTTGCTATGAAAATGTATATTTTTTAGAAGCAATAAATTATTGAATTGAATTGAATTGAATTGAACATAAAAAGTATTCTTAGAAATTGAATAAATTAAATACAAATTGATTCTTTTTAAAGAAAAGGTTAAGTGAAAACCTGCATAAGAACTTTCAATAAAGAGTATTTCCACCTCTAGAATTTATGCAAGCTTGAAGTCGCCTGCCCATGCTGTTTACCAAATTATTGATATTCTGTTGAGGAATATTTCGCCATTCTTCTTGGGCCGCATGTACAAGCTCTTGTACACTCCTGGGTGGATTTCTGCGTGCTGCCACTGCCCTGGCAAGCATGTCCCAAGCATGTTCTATGGGATTCATGTCAGGAGATAGGGCAGGCCAGTTCAAACGATTGATCCCTTCAGTTTAAAGATACTCATTTATAGCTCTGGTCCGATGAGGTCGGGCGTTATCGTCCATAAAAACGAAGGAATTGCCAACAGCTGCGCGCCATAGTCTCACGTGAGAATGTAGAATCTCTCTGAGATACCTATCACCAGTAATCGTTCCCTCCTCATGAATTAATTCTGTGCGATCATTCAACATGATACCAGCCCAAAACATAGCACTTCCTCCTCTGAAGGGCGGCACGGGGCGAGCATGGGCAAGCTGAGCAACTCTCGTTGGATCCCGCCACACACGTATTCGATGGCTATCTTGTACCAAACAAATCCTTGTCTCGTCGGAAAAAACACCGAACTCCAAAATTCTTCATGCAAGGCCGCGTGTTCTTGAGCCCACTGTAGTCGGCGAACTCTTTGCTCAGGTTGTAGTCTGGGCACTCTTATTGGTCGGCGACACCTTAAACCTGTCGCAAGTATTCGTCTTCGTAATGTCGAGATCGATACTTGAACTCCCAACGCATGTCTCATATCTCTTTGGAGTGCTGGTATTGCCATGGTCGGGTTTCTTCGGATAGTAAAGTGGATATAGCGGTTCTGCCGCTGATTAGTAACACGCTTTCTACCGCTTCTAGGTCTATCACGAAGAGAATTGGTCTGGAGATACCGGTTCCATACACGAGACACATCACTTTGCCAAACGCCAACTCTGTTTGCCGCGAACCTTTGAGAATGACCTTCTTCAACTAAAGCCACTATTCTTGCACGGTCAATCTCACTTATGACTTGAAGATTCATGTTTGCACTTAAAATCGTAAAAATCAAATGCCTTGAATTTTGAAATGATCGCACTAAAAATGTTATCTTACAAAAAAAACTGTAAACATCTGTATATTGCAAAAAATATGGAACGTATTGAAATGGTAAACATTGATAAACAAGCCAACAAGAAATTGTTAGCGCAAAAAAATTCCTTCGCATCCGAAGAAGGTGATGCAAAACTTTTGAATCTATGTGTTTTTAAATAATTCCTATGAAACAGGAAAATAGTTTTTCAAGGAACTTTATTTCAACAATACAGAAATTAAAGTCTCAAGGAATCGTTAATTTGGTATCTGGAAGCTAACTTCAAAGTGTTGGGGATCCTATATTGTCTTCGCTGGTTTGAAAACTGGGGGCATTCTGAAATAACATGTTTGATGGACATTACATTGCGCACATTGAGGCGGGTCTTCTTCACTTCACTTTCGGACTGAAATTGAAAAGTTGGTTCTCCATTTTGTGAATGACTTCGTGGTTTAAGTAGACGGATTTTAAACTCTGCACTCGAAAAGTGAGTAAAAACTGAAATCTTTTTATTGTGGGGCAAAGGCAATTCTGAGTAATGTGATATCTGGTAGCCGTAGGTTATATTTTAAGTCACTGGAAATAACTGCTGCTCCCACGCTTTTTGTGGATTTGGATGCATCTGTGTACATTATGTGGTGTTGTTGATAACCATTCAGTATTCTCAAGGGGATTGGATCGTTACAGGATTGGTACAGTCTTCAGGGAATATTTGTGGCAAAGTGTTTATAAAAGGGATATTGATGATCCATGGTGGGTTATCATAAGTTTATATCCTAATAAAGCAAACACAGTAGAAAGTTTCGAATAGTAAAGTACATAAGTATACAAAATATATTTTTTGACGTTCCTTAACTGAACTGCACAATACATTCACTACACTATTTCGAATCCTCTGTGTTTTATCCATTGATGTTATCCCACAAGTGCCCATACTGGAATTAGGCAGCAAGATTGGTGAGAAATAATAAGTATCACCCATTAGTTTTAATGTCTTATGGCTCTTCCAGCAGCGATTTTGTAGCAAATATGGCTGATATCGAGAGTAGCTTCACTTCAGCTGTAAGGTGCCTTTGGGCAGTAGGATTTTTCATTCGAACTTAGACCTTTCTAAATATTAACGTTTACATTTTGTCCGATTTTTATTAGACTTGGAAGATGTCAACTGTCTCCATGTCAATAGAAATAGAAAATGTAAGGCTATGATTTTGTTTTCACAAAATTTTGAGTTGTTTGCTTGGGATCAAATTTAGGTGTGGACATAATTAATTCAAATGCCTCTGAGAAACACAGATACTGCTGCACTTGCAACTTTAAATCTTCTGTTATAATTACAACTGCAAATTGATCAAAAGAAACAAGTAAATAGGAAGTTTTGGTGTAGAAAATGGTTATTACGTTGAAGGGAACGTGGTATTTCGAATTTAGTTTTTAGTGAATATTTGTTGGTAGATCCTATGAGCTTCAAGAACTTTATACGAAAGAAATATTGTTAAAAATGAATAGCAGAATTCAGAAGAAAAACACTATTCTGACGGAATGTATCGAGGCAAAAACAAGGTAGAGTAATTCTGCCCGTATCCCATAAGAGAATGTAGTCAACAGCAAATAATGCACGATGCGCATCATTAATAATAAAAATCAGATGGAAAATCGAACCGAAATATATACGGTTCTATCACAGTATAAGAACGAACCAGTAGTATTACTCTTATAAATTTTATTGATAAATTGCCGGAGGTTTTGATGACCTTGAACAGATCGCTTTACGATTCATTTTACCATAGGCGTAGGTGGCATAAGTTTTAAAATGACTTGAACGTGTTAAATGTTTTTTCTTCAATATTGTAGAACAATACACTGATGAGTGAATAAAACAATAGTCTTATACCAAATATTTATTGGTTTTTCCATACTACAATTTTCATTTTGTTATGATTTTTAAGATTTTTATTGACAAATTTTAATGTGTGATATAGTCGTACCCTGAAGAAAAGTTTCATCAAATATTTTATTGGAAAATCAACACAAGGATGTACAAACTCTGTTGTTTGACTAATATTCATGAGTGATTCAACAATATTATCTTCCGTAGCACTTTCTCAAAAGTCATTTGGGATAATGTTTCTAATAATGAGATGTATTGTACAAAATTTTCATGCGGCATATTCAAGTTTGCAAAAGTATCCTTATTCGTATTTTCATAAGCTCTAAGGTAACAGTATAAAGGGGAATCGTCTAAATTCTGATACGCTTGTGAATACGTCTCACATACGCTGCATGTATGAATTTCCGAACATGTTTCAATTAAATAACCACAAAAGTAGCGAACAAAACTCTCTTTCAATAAATCATTTGTCTGAAAGTCTTTAGGCATTGCAGTATTTGATGAAAGGAATATTGTTGGAATAGCCTTTTTCAAAAGAAGTTTTCTTTTATGAGGTTGCATAATCATGTCTGGTTAAAAATGAGCACCACATAAACGATGACTACTATTGTATAAAGTTTATAGTTTTGGCATCAAGTCAGGCCTATCGCATGCCTCGAGCCAAACTTTAGCATTGCAACAAAAACAACAAATTAAATCAATTCATGAAACTAAGACTCATAAATGTAATATGAAGATCAAATAATAAAGTATTATACTAACAGTTTCTCACCTTTCTAAATCCTTTGGAAAAAGGTATAATTTTTTATCACAATTATAATATTTATTGTTACATCCACGAACTACACACACAATACCCGTTTTCTTCTTTTTAATGGTATCCATTGCAATAATGCTTATAAACTATAAAAATAATACCGAAAACCCGTAAAAATATAAGCTCTAATAAATAATTCGATTCGCAAATTCACCACTGGCACTTTAGTTGGATCGCAGCACATCACTGGCCGCCGGATGAGCTACTCATCCGAACGACGTTTTAGGTAACAGAGAGCTCGGCAGTGTAACGTCACGAGATAACATACTGGTTCGTTCCTATACTGTGTTTCTATTTTGCAAAACTCGAATGATTTGTCGAATACAAAATCAGACAGATCAAATCAAATGAAAATCGAACAGTATAAACGAATACAAAATTTCATTCGATTTGTTAAAATCAAATGAAAAATCCTATTGTCTGAGGGCACCTTTATACATACTATTGAATATAGTATAATTAAATTGAATCGTTTTCCAAGAGTTTCGATTATAATCCAATTTGAAATGAATTTTGAGCCTCACTTCAATTATAACTCAGTAAAAAAATGTCCCGAGAAACATAAAACTCATTATCTTGGAAAACTGGACGAATTTTCAATAAAATACGGATTTGAAGGTCGAGTGCTACGAAAAACTGGATACAGAATAAAAAAGCTAGATCCATAAGCATTCTTAAACAAGATATAAGGGACTGAAGATGCCGCGATATTACCTGCCTGTCATCATTCCTGCACTTATAATGAAGTTTTGGTTTGTCAAATTAGTTTGAAAGTTTATAATTAAAAAAGTTTCCGAAGCATACAACACGTCTAAATGATTCAACAAAGATATTATATCGAGCCCACCGCGGTGTGAGATCGAGCCATTATCAGTTAAATTCAATTTATGGAAGAAAAGTGACAGGATTTTTCATTCATTCACATTCCGGAGTCATAGAAGTGGCGCTGACTTCGTTTATCGAACCATTTATCAAGCAGTTACCGCATGATAAATGAGGGGATGTGACGTAGACAATTATTCATTAGGTTAGGTTAGGTATACGCTTTGATCTATTTTTACCGATGGAGTATTTCGAGCTGTCAGCTTGAATGCATTATACAGCTTTTTGTGTTGAGATTGGAATAAAAATTATAAAAAAGGAATGTTTCTTAAAAACATGATAGTTTTATAATAATACCGTTTTTCTAAAATTCACTTCTCGTTGATCTTTTGTCTCTTAAACGTCACATCAAGTGTATCTTCTGAAATTTATATTTAATATTCCGTGATAATTTTGTAGCTCTGTGTCATTTGATTTTTTAATGACACGTCAATAATTCAAGAAAACATTTTTGTATTCTGTGTAAAATTTTTATTATAAAATT
>CAJUYH010002535.1:0-39423 GCA_910591685.1 Galerucella tenella
AAAAGGTCGACCCTACTTTAGTGTTGGAATCAAGAGTGACTGCAACACCAATAATAAAAGACGAAAAATCAAAGAAAGTGCTTTAATATAACTAAATGCAGATAAATGTGTAGCTAGTATTTCAGCCGAATGTAGTCAAATTTGGTTACCAATATTAGAAAGAGAAATTTCCAATAATCAATTACCTGCGTTATTAGGATAGCATCATAAGTTTTTATCCAGGTTTTCTTATGATTTATCATCAGAATAATTGTTAATCGATACACACTTCAATACACAAAAACACCAAACTAAGTTATACATATCTTGAAAACAAAAATAATCATACACAAAAAAGTAACAACAAACGCGTTTTATTACTTACATTTCCAAAATAAGCGAGAAAAACCGTTCCTGGAACGTGCACTTCACTGGATTCCATTTCTAGTAGACTATCATATCGTTAGAATGTCATAAAATAGAATATTTTATTCACATTTGACAACAAAGTTTTGTAGTCTTAAACTTCAAAATATCATTGATTGTCTAGTTGTCATATTTTTTCGTTGTGTCAGATAGGGACCAAAAATTATTTTATCACTAGTTAATCTTGACAACGGTGAGAATTCAGTGACAGTAGTTCAACAAAAACCTGTACCACATATTTTTCTATTTCATTGTAATTTTAACATATTTGCTGCTTGAAATTACCTATCAAGATTGAATTATTTCAATAAAAATGCCATCAGTTTAAAATTCGCGCTCAACCAAAAATGACTGATGACATAACGAGTACGTTCATAATATATCCAAAACTGACAGTGTACTAGTCTGATCTAGGATAAGCTTTTTTTATCTACTCAAAGGAATTTTGTTGTGGTTCTTTAATATAGCGAAGGTTCACATTGCCCAGTATCAATTGATATCAATATTAATATTCATTGAATGTCCGTTTTTTTTGTGGTAAATGTTCGGGAAATCTAGATTCAGAGGACTACAATAAATCTGAAAAGGTTTCAGTAGAATGGAGCGTTTAGACACCTTATCAAATCTATCTATCGGGAAGTTGTAGTTTTTTGTTAACAACTCAAGTTAGATTTCACAAGGTTCTATATTCTAGCTTCTGGTTTTTTATTTTTAATAGCAAATCTCCTCACTTTGACAAGTTGGTACTAAAGTTAATATTAAATTGGACGTCATTTAGTATTAACTGCATCATCTGGCGTCGGTAAATGTGAATTTATCAAAAGAAATGTTTTTCAAGTGATTGTTGAATATGTAGCCTCAATCTCTGACCATGCTGTATGTAAGGTACCATTTTTAATTGCCATTTCCATAATAAAAAGTATCAATTTCGTTGGAACGGAAACAAAAGAAATACCTCGAGGGTAATCACGGTCGTTGCCAATACCTTCAAAGGTGTTCAATTTAAACAGATTGGAAGCACCCGTTTTTTTTTCTCGTCAGATTTTTTCTTTTTTAGAGCATCATTATTCCTTTGGTTGTCAATCGAGACAATCGACCTAAAAGTGCATAGACGGTCAGAAGTGGCGAGAAAATAACTAACCAAGTTAACACGCCTGGTGTCGGGCGATAATTCGTCTCGAAATGTCACAAATTCTGGAATAATTGAAGGTGAAAACATCTTTTGTTCTTTCGAGAACCAGTAAACGGTTGAATTGTAACAGTGTTGCCATATTCTATACGAACAATTTGAACATTATAAAGTACGCTCTGTATAAAACAATTCGAATGTAAATCCGTACATTTTTAATTTTAATTAAATATGCAAGGTGATTTTCGTCATCCTGTACATCATTCAAAATTCACAATTATCTGATATTATGAAGAAAAATAATTTGATTGTTCTTGAAAAATAATCCATGCGTGTTACAATAATTCAAAACCCAAAAAGCAATAATCCTTTACCTAATTACAGAGGCGGCGTACGGCATGGTGGGTGTGGGCAAGCGACCACTGCCTCCCGGTGGTAATGGCATCGCGCATCACAACCGAAAATAAATTTCGAAAAGTATGGAAAATCCAAAAGTTCGTCACAAGGTTTTTCTTGTAATAAATACATTAGAATTAATTCTCAACTTGAAGATATTCCACTCTTCGGCGCAAGAAATGTATGAATAAAAAACTTCCAAGCTTCAAGTGGTTTTTTATTTTCAATTCTCTTCTTCTTGCACCACCAGAGGGCCTCGCGTAATCTACTTTGCAAATTAAGTTTTGGTCTTGCACCGCCAATGCCAAATTGGACCAATACAGGCGCGTAGTACTTAATTTCTGTTTCTTGTTTGGCAAAATTGATCCAATATGACTGTGTTCAAATCTCTTTTAATAAAATGGAAATATATTTGAAAAGGTAACACAACTTGCAAACACTTTTGGAATGGTCATTTGACATTTTATGCAATGTGTCAAAAAGTTCAGTAGTTCAGTTTATTCAGTTGTCACAACTTTAATTTCATTATAATGTAGATTTTAACAAATTGAACTGTTTCATTTCATCATTTTCATACAAGGCTGTGTACAGACTGAGAGCTGGAGATTGCGGTGATATGATATTATAAAATATCTGGCTGAAATTTTGAGAAGTGTATCTTGCAAGAATTTAAATATCTTCTGTATGTTCCTTGTGGTATATTATTCATTCTTTTTTTAATTTCTTGGGAAATTAAACCACAATATTTTTAAATTCTTTATTTCAACGTTTCGGTATCGTTCCAGCTACCGTTGTCAAGAAAAATTAAGTAGAAATAAATTTTTTTATCCCTAACTGACACAACAGAAAAAATTTGACAACTAGACAATCAAAAATTATTTTGAAGTTTAAGACTGCAAAATTTTGTTATCAAATTTTTATTAAGGTCCATTCATAGTAGATCATATCTGTGGCAAAATGTGAAATGAAATATTTCATTTTATGACATTCCAACGATATGATAGTCTACTAGAAATGGAATCCAGTGAAGTGCACGTTCCAGGAACGGTTTTTATTGGGATAGCGCGTTTTTTCCGCTTATATTGGAAATGTTGTTGATAAAACGCGTTTCTTGATAGTTTTTTTGTGTATGAATAATATTTAAGTTTTTGAAATATGTATACTCAGTTTTGTGATTTTGTGTATTGAAATGTGTATCGATTAACAACTATTCAGATTATAAATCATAAGAAAACCTGGATAAAAACTTATGATGCTATCCTGATAACGCAGGTAATTGATTATTGGAAATTTCTCTTTCTAACATTGGTAACCAAATTTGACTACATTCGGCTGAATATTTCTAAGTTGGACAAGTTGTATCATACGCTTTGAGCAAAACTCTTGCAGGTGACTCTTGGTCATGGTCCCTCGACCAAGGAGGCTATACGAACTCCAGCTCCGTCTGATAGTCTGTGCCATTATTAATGACAAAAGCCAATGCTCTTTAACAATATACCATCCCAAGAACACCTGACTGACCGGTCGGCTATCGGGCTGGTTCCTACGATTAGTTGGATTGAGTGTTTTGACATATGGTGTGAGTCAGACAGACTTTGTAGAACAATATTAATGAAATATATATTATACAGTTCGTTCGGTGAATCTTTTCCCATGTATGAAATTACTCACATACTACCTTTTGTAGTATGTCTCTTTCCTACTCAAAGAATCTAAACCCCCGAAATGAAACCGTTTGCTCCATTACAACATAATATAACAAACAGAGATAGCCATATGATGAATGTCGGCGATAAGTTTAACGCGAATTTGTACGTTGACAGACCAAAGACTTTGTTTACATTTTTATTTCACATTTTACCCATTTTTCAGCCCCTTGCATATAAATTTAATTAAAAAACAGTTGTTATAACGACTTACTCACACCCGCGTTTTCGAATTATTGTGGTAAGTAAAGATTATTTATCTACTTATTATTTATTAACTTCGCAATGAAAACTAACCTTAAATTGACATTTCATAATGGTTATGGATAGAATTCCATCAAACTGAATTGTATGAAACATATTTTGCTGGTACTACCGCCATATCAATGTGAATTCAACGCTATTGAATTAATTTGGGCAAATTGAAAGTCATATTACAATAAATATTATAGGTAAAGATAAGTATTCAGATAGCTCTGTTATAAATATGTGGAAAGCGCCACTGTAACAATGTCATCAACAAATTTAGGAAACATGTGTTAGGCATACTCATGAGATTATAGAAAAGTGGTATGCCCCAGAGCAAAATATAGTTGATATTAGCATTCAACCAATTACCATAGATATAAATACTGGTGATAGCTCTGATTCTATGAGGAAAATTAAATTAAATTTATTGTATATATGTATGAGTCTTAAATATACATATTTAAAATATTTATTATTTATTTTCACAACCCAAAAGATTTCTATTTTTCATTGTTGAACCGTATGGGTGGGATGGCCCAATAGTAATGGTTGCTAGCCATAATACTAAAAAGACAATTCTGATTTGCAAAGTTTCTACTTAGGAAATTGTTATTAATTCTAACTTTTATGCCAGTAAATTTGCGGAATAACCCTATAAAACTCTGGAATACTAATAGTTTTTTCAAACTAAAGGTTTAGGTAGCATATCGCTAAATGGCTGTGGAATATTCACAAATATCTAGCTTCAATAATAAATGACGCACGCCGTCATTTTAGCCACATCCTAATTGGAACATCAATCTACGACCTACGTGTAATTTAATGTTTTGATGTATTCCGTTTGTATATGAATGATGACGCATGGGAAAAGATTCACCGAACCAACTGTATATTTTATTTGAATAATAAACATAGCGCAGTCAGTAAACAATCTCTGAATTAAATCGAATAATAATTAAAATAAACAATCTCTTACGGCTTTTCACACACCTTTTTTTGTACGGCACTATACTGTCAAATCTTTATTTATATGTTGTATAATTTACAGAAACAAATGCCGTACAGTTTCAAATCACCTTTTTAGAGGGTGATTATTTTTGATTATTTTTGAACAGCATAGAGTCTCGACCGATCTCCTATAGCTCTAATATCAAATATAACAAACGGCTTACAGTTTCATATTACATTTATAGAGGGTGAAAAATGAGAGTTTCAACAATTTTCCTAGATTTTCCTCGCGATTATTTTTGAACGGCATAGAGTCTCCAGCGATCTCCTATGATTCTACTATCAAATGTAACAAACGGCGTACAGTTTTATATCACGGTTTCAGGGGGTGAAAAATAAAATGTTCAATTTTCTACTGCGCTTTTTTGCACAAAAGAAAATGAACACTATAGTGCTGGAATAGCATGATAAACCATCGTTCTGAATGGGTTTGCTGCTGTTCCAAATCGCGACACTTTTTTCTCCATGGGCTCATAGTCTCATAGTCTAATAGAATAATAATATTGTGGTCACATTTCCCAAAAAATTAACAAAAAGAAATGACATGAGGAACTCTTTCTTTGTCCAATGTTCAAGTGATATCACGTCCCCTATTCGAATTGAAAAAAATTGGAATATTTTCGGTTAAACCGAACAGATTTATTTTGACTTATTGCAATTATATCTGAGGTTCCATAATAAATTCACTTGGATCCATACTTTATCTCAACCCAGTATGAATAATTGAATGCATATACACATTTTCATTGACTAAGGTCATTTTGATAGTTTTATAGATCACGAGAAAAATTCAGAAAGTTGAATTATTAATTTCGTAGTGAATAATATAAAAAGGACCGGTTATTATAATGTACCAAATAAAATCATTGTTGGAAGTAGCATTTAAATTTCGTACAATCTCGACAAGACAAAAATCCATCAAATATTCGGCATGAGAATCACGTTTCACTACAAACTGTGTAATAGCAATCTTAACACTTAGCCGGTCTTATATTATCAACATGCTGTCACAAAAGCCTGTGTTGGACAAAAACTAGCCATTTTAAATCGCCACAAAAATTTTAACAAGTATTCAAATATACCCTCAACGCACTATATCGGCATCTCACTTTCTCCTGCTACCCTCGAACGCGTTGAAATGGGATGCAAGCCAAAGGTTGTGTGTGAATGCGACATTGCAGATCTTGAGATGTCTGAACGTTCATCAACTGTCTATCATGATCATGAGTAACTGGATTCTTTGATTTCAGAAGCATCGGAATTTCGGCTTGCTGGACAACATTTCACTCGTTTCTGCTTATTTGTTTACAGGGACGTCTTAAGAACCTTCATGTTCTTGGAATTAGTTGAGAAAATAATGGATTATGGACACTTTCTCGTTTTGTTACATAGTTGAATGGTTTCTTTCTTTCTCTAATTTCGAGTTAAGTGAAACACTGTTTTAACAGAAGATCATACAGTGCTATTCAAAAGTCCCCTCCCCCCCTCGTATCTTTTGAACGGCTACACTTACATCAATAAAATTTGGAGGGTGAAAATAAAGTGTTGTAAACTTCTCCACGAATGTTAAAAGGTAACGTAATAGTAATAGATGACGTCACAGTGCCACTCTGGCATTTTAAATAGGACCTTATGGCAAATAATATCTTGTTTGAAATGCATTGACATTGGCTACATAGCCATATTAATTTTGTTTGGGTTTAAACTAATTTTGACAGATAAAATTTGGACAAATTAGAATCGGCGATAAATAAAATCTATACACTGGTTTCGATTTAACACTTATTGGAATTTAAGATTGTTGACGAGATAAGTACCTACATTTGGCAACAGCGGATAAAATAGAAAAATGTCCTCCGATGAAGAATTGATGGATTGTACCCCTCCAGAAATAGGTATTATAATATATATCAATGTTTTATATTTTTAAAGAAGAAAAATATTCATTTAAAATAGATTAACGATCACATTATTTCAGAGGGTGGGAGATGAGGGAGGGAAGTGATAGATGAAGGCGGTAGGTCAGGGCGGGAAGTGGAGGTGTGTAATATGATACTTTCTTACCTTCAATGACGTGAGTAATGACAGCATTACGTATATGGTTGTGAATAAAATTAAAAACCACAATCTATTTACCTAAATGGAACCAAAAGTTTAAAATTAACTCCACTTTAATTAAAAATTAATGGAAATTTAAAATTGATTTAATAATTATTTCAATATTATGAATATCATCGTCAGAATGACTGGAGTAACATTTGATGTTATGCCTATTTGGTGTTTAATATTTTGGTTAGACTAAATAGTGACCTATCTTGAAATCCATGACCTTTCGTGTTATTAACAAAAAAACTAAAAATTTCGTGTGCAGCATTTGAGTATCGAAAACATATCAGATTCATTCTAAGGAGTGTCTTTTACTAGATGGCAATGACCGTTTTCTACTATGATTTTTGTCAAAAACTAACCCATTTCTAAGCTTTATTGCTTGGTCTCCACACCACAGTATATAGCAGTATGGAATGCCTGATCTCGCGAACACCTTGGAGACTACTGACTACTGAATAGAAGAGGAGGGCTTGTCTAAACTGATGCCTTATGATATTCTGCAACTCCTTTTAGGAAAAGATCTGAAGGAATTACTAGCTTCTGATACTTTCCTCAAGAATTGAGTAGTAGAAGGAGATACTAGTCACGTACATTACCTACCATGATTTTTTTAGAAATTTCAATGAAAGTCTTATTAATTCGATTCCAACTAAAAAAACCACGATACTTCTGTTGGTAGTGTGTACTACCTTCAAATAATACATCACAACATGATAATGTTTTTCTAGGAATATTTCAGTAGAACATGACATAAAACCAAATATTTTTTTTTATTATTAATATTAGGAAAAAAATTATTACTCATAAAAAGTTCTGCATTATCTAAAACCTACAATACAGTCATCAAATATCAAATTTTTCAGACGAATACCAAGTTTGTCAAAAAATATGAGTTTTGCCCTTAAATTTTACAATATCGAAAAATGTTACCAAGAAAAGTTGGATGTGTCGAGGCATTAGTATGAGTAAATATATAATTGTTTGTTTTTAACATTGATATGATGTTAATTTTATGACTTTAGTGTGTTTGAATGTATTTTATTATTTGCAAAATAAATGAATGTGCACTTATTTCACGTTTTAAATGCCAAATCATTGAAAAAACATGGAAAAACTAAAAGATTATCATGCGTTTCGTAATCACAAGAGATAAACGTTCATTCAATATACAGGATGATTCATTAGTGCGATAAAGTCCAATATCTTGTAAATAGTTGAATGAAATTTTGACTAATTGTAGCCAGCCTAAAGGCTCATATTTTAAAATTAGTCGCAATTGTACATCGTGTTCCAGAACGCTGTGCCAGATCAAAAATATATTTTTTTTAAATGGGACACCCTGTATTTTACTTCAAATTTGAATTCTGCTTGACTTCGCTATTATAATGATCTGATATTGTAATGGGTTTTACAGCGTATTTAAAAATTTCTGACCACTTGTTCCTGTAAATCGTAATGACTTCAACGCCCTGTATACTTTAAACTGCACAATTTAAAATTAATCTTCAATAGCCATACGTCTGTGATAGTCGTCTAGTACTACAATTCAATCGAACTGATTCGATATCTATGAAACCGTATACAGGGCGAGCCCAAATTCGAATACGTTGGTTTCACAATTTTTTTAAATGGATCACCCTTTATTTTATATCGGTAAATGGAAGTTACTTTACTATATAAAAATGTATTGAGTATTTCCTATACCCAAACTGAATAGTTTTTGTGATATTTCTATTTATGGTTAAAGAATAATAAATTTACTCATACTTATTTATTAACTATACTGGAATTTATCAAAAAAATCAACTATAAAGTTATAAAAGATGCTCAAAGTGACCACCCTGTACATTTATAAAGGCTTGGAGACGGTCTTGGAAAGATAGACTTACATTTCTAAGCATTTGCACATTAACATTTTGAAACGCCTTCCTTATTCTAGTTTTCATATCGACTGGTGTAGTAACACCTGTTCTTTAATAAAACCCCAAAGGAAATAATCCGCTTTATTCAACTCTGGTGTTCTTGGTGCACAAAGAACTGTCCTGCTCGTCCAATCCACCTTTCAGGAAACATATCATTCAATTGTCCCTGGATGAGCGCGTTATGGTGAACAGGAGCTCTGTCATGAAGATACCACATTTGTTGACGTACGGAGGGTAATGACTTCAAGCAGAACTGGTAAATGATTTTCCAGGAAAATGATTATATGGTTCTAATTAAACTATTTAGAAGAGCTCTAAGGAACCTGATCCTTCTGCATGTATGGTGGTACAGTTATCGACCTTTTAAAACCTTTTTCTAAGTTAACAACTTTCCTAACATGTTAATTGTTGTGAATTAATTTTATTATCTGCTTTTGATTGATTTTTTCTCAATATCAAAATAGAAATATCACAGAAACTATTCAGTTTGGGTATAGGGAATACTCAATAAATTTTGGAGTATAGTAAAGTAACTTTCATTTACCGATATAAAATACAGAGTGATCCATTTAAAAAAATTGTGAAACCAATGAATTCGAGTTTGGGCTCGCCCTGTATACGGTTTCTTAGATATCGAATCAGTTCGATTGAATTGTAGTACTAGACGACTATCACAGACGTTTGGCTATGAAAGATTAATTTTAAATTGTGCAGTTTAAAGTATACAGGGCGTTGAAGTCATTACGATTTACAGAAACAAGTGGCGAAGTCAAGCAGAATTCAAATTTGAAGTAAAATACAGGGTGTCCCGATTAAAAAAATATAACTCTGATCTGGCACGGCGTTCTGGAACACGCTGTACAATTGCGACTAGTTTTAAAATATAAGCCTCTAGGCTGGCTACAATCAGTCAAAATTTTATTCAAATATCTTTAACTATTTACAAGATATTGGACTTCATCGCACTAATGAATCACCCTGTAGAGACATTGGTAAGAAATAAAATAATCTGAAGTTTCAATCTAAGTGAATGTAATTACATATTTAATCGTAGTTTTTAATTCTGATCAACTTTTTTCATTAACATTTCTGGATATTGTCAAATTGAAAGGTACTTTACTCTTGAGTGAAACTAAAATTTTTTGACAAACCTCGTATACGACTAAAAAATTTGATATTTGATCAGCTAAGTACATTATAGGTTTTAGATAATGCGGAACTTTTTATAAGGAATAACTTTTCTTCCTAAAATTAATAGTAAAAAAGTTTTCCAAATGATTCCAACTTAGGGGGACATATTGTATATGGATAAATCAGTGTTGAGTAAAACTCTCAATATCTGTGAAATCGTCATTGACATCTATCAGCTAGTTATATCGAAGAATTTATATATAGAAATGATATTTAGAAAAAACCATTCTAGACCAACTCTGATATTCACTCGAAAAGTCTCGGTGAATGCTTGAAGATTTGTTGATTTCATCAACTTTATTTATGTTTTGCTTGGTAAAATTAGTGTTACGTTAAAACGGAAAGAATAGAAGAATGAGATTTTCTTTTAAGATAGGCATGGTAATGAGACGTATGCAAGCAACTTTACTTTCCATTGTATTTATTAATTCCCGTGTTAATTTTATCACTATGCAGAAAGATCCATTATAATACAGTTTGACAAGCAATAAACAACGAAAATGAACTTCTTCTACTCCTTCACTATAATAATACACTTATGTGCTCATAATCCGTTTCATAATGATAGTAAAGATTTTTCATAATGATACAGATTTTATTTTTGACAGCACCTGTCAGCAGGGTCAGACTAGACCTTTGATAACAAGTATAGTTTGGCAAGTTTATCTGGAGCTACGCGGCATCGGTAATAGGCGAGGAAAAACATGGCGTATATCTGTCAAACGTACAAATGGCGTACGGTACCTATTTTACCAAGTAAAACTGAAAATACAAAGATAACTGACAATACCAACGCAACTGGACAAATCAATATCAGTCAATTGACGAAGTGAGAGGGAAGATCTCACGCACGCCCTTGCCAATAAGAAATCAGCTTGTCGATAAAAATCACCAATTATGTAATTCGGAGGGTGTGGTCATTATGGTTTTTGTACAACGTTGCCAGAGCTTTAAGAAGCAGCTTTAAGGAAACAAGCACATTATAAAATTAACGTTTAATCATATTTTCAATATTGTTGATAATAAAAAGACCCATTTATAATTATTATCACTACATAGTTAGCACTTCAGTTTTTTCATAGTTAAATGTGGCAATGTCGAATGTTTTCGACTGCATTCCTTTCGCGGTTTCAGATAAACTTGCCAAAGTATAGTTATGGTCTTCTTGGACACCAGAAAACGATGCTCAGCAGTTTTCTGATTTTATTATTAATAAATTTTGTAATACCTATTGTTAGTCAGCTTGTGTAGTGAAAATGCGTTGCTTTTAAAATCATTCTACAGCGTGTCCACGGATAGAGTATCCTATAGGTCAAATTTTTTTAAATATTAATGTAGTGAAAAATGTTATTCCTGATAAAAAGTTTTGCTTGTTCTGAAACCCCATAAAATGAAATAAAATTCAAGTTTTTCAAAACCCGTCTCATTTTATGGCCAGTTTTATGAAAACCTGGAGTCTGACTTTTCACATTTCTTCACATATTGGCTAATATCTCGGGAACCTCATGGTTTGCAAGGTTCTAGGGAAGAATTTTGAAAATTATGAGTCTTCGCGAATTAGTATATAAGTTTCGGTGTGGCCTTGGAAACATTTTTAAAACCTGAAAATCCTAAAATCCATATCTAAGGTTTTTCGATGTGAAAAATTCCTCTTTCTATAGAAAATTCAATTCTGAATCGAATGGCGTAGACTAGAACCTTGCAAACCTCAAGGTTCCCGAGATATTAGCCAATATGTGAAGAAATGTCAAAAAGTCAGACTCAAAACTAAGAGTTTTGGAAAACTTGGATTTTATTTTATTTTATGGGGTTTCAGAACAAGCTAAACTTTATATCAGGAATAACATTTTTCACTGAATTAGGTTATATTTAAAAATGTTTCACCTATAGGACACCGTGGACGATTATTGAACTGGCGATAGGAGAAAGTGTACTGTACAATATAGTTGAAGCCCATACGTCAATATGGAAACAGTTCACGGAATTCTACAAGGCAAAGAAATACGAAATTTTGGAAACTACAAGTTCATAGAAACCAAACCTAATCCTGGAAGATTGGGCGCGTGGAATATGAAAAAAGAAAACTGTGAAAACTACAAATAACTATATACCTAGATGTGAAGACAATGTGAAACACCGTAACAAAAAAATGCGAAAGATGTATTTTATGAATTGAAAAATAATTTTGATCCATTTAAAGATATTATCTTCAAGTCTGGTAGGAAAGTTCGTGATGCGAAATGAAAGAATTTGCAGAAGTGCGCCAATAAAAGCAATTCGAGCACTGCTTCACTAAAACTGGAAGAGTAGGTATGTACTACGCAATATTCTGGGATTGAAACAGGTAGATAACATAGCTACATATTTTTTAAAATACTTATTTTCAAAAATCTCACTTTTTAGAAAGAGTGGAATATAATTCTCTCTTTTATACAACGGCTCAGGGCGGAGGAAAAAAAAAAGATAGTAAATGGCTGATCCGAAGACCCCTACCTTTTCTCCAGTCCATCTTTTTGAAATTCTCCTGGTTAAACGTTCATCTAGAATAACAACTGATAGAGTAAATCCATCATGGAACAAAGATCAATGAAGTGAAGGGTGATGTAACATGTCTATCGACCTGTTCCGATTTAACGAAATAATTTTGATTTTACCGCTTGCCGTCATAGTAACCACTTCCAATATAGTTCTGTGATCTAAATTTCTCTTATCGTTGACCGTTACGACAATTGACATATGATGTCAACGCTCGATTCTATGAGGTGGTTTTCACTCTTTTCCGTTACCGACCCTTGAGTAGCACGGACGTATCTTTCTACCGTCTCTTAAATTTAATTGTTTTACCTTAAATTGCTGTGGTAAGTCCAAAATTATAATTTATATTTATCAAGCTTTTTCTAAAGTATTGGCTGATATAATTTTTTCGTGCATTTCTTATTTTTTTACAGAGATAGACGAATATACACATACCATGTGGTCAACTACATTTCTTTTATACTTGTACATTACTTTTAAACTAAATCTTTTATCGTAAATAACTGTTACCTTTTTTTAATGCAAACATTTGCTACATTCTCTGTTGTAGAATACCTAATTATTTTCAAAGATAGATAACATTTGCATTTTAACCTTTTCAAATATTCTCTTATCATAAAAACCTGCCAGTGCCGGCTACACATTTCATTAAACATTTTATTCTTTAAGAAATGGTTTATTCATAACTTTTAACTATAATTAATACTTAAGGTCATTAGTACTTTTTTAATTTGGCTGATAATTTTTACTGTTTTAAATGGGACGTATATGTTGGAAAGCTTTCAGTAAATTTAAATTTCATTATTTCAAACAACTGCCTTCCTTTTTTACGTGAAAAGCTAAACCAACATTATGTGCCCCATTACATTCAAGTTCCTACATATCCCTAATCCACCTGAACTTCTAGGTAAGCACAGCTGCCAGGTTACCCCTGCCAGGATATCCCTGCCAGGTTACCCCTGCAAAAATACCGTTACTGCCAGGATACCCCTGCCAGGTTATCCCTGCAAAAATACCGTTACCGCCAGGATACCGTTTACATGCCAGCTATACTTCAACTCCAAGACATCTCTACTTCCACACCGACAACTTTGCTTCAACTTCAGGACCTCTCTACTTCAACTTCAGGACATAAGCTAAGTACCTTACAGAAGTACAGGTTTTTCACTTTTCCTTCATGTTACCTCCTGAGGCAGAATAAATTTAATGTTTAAACTTTTTTTTATCTCTTCTATACCCGGCTGTAAGAGCTGTAGGGATTGTGTCCGGGTTTATGTAAGTTTGTAACTTTTTCATTTTTTTTTAACTCTAAGTAAATTCTACAAGGTGTTTCTACCTTTTTCACCTTAGTTTCTTTTCTTTTCTTAAATTATCTTTTTTCGTCGACGTCTAAAAAGGTAGTGGCGCCCTAAGTTCTTATAGTCTGTCAACCCTCTGGCAGACCTAGTGTGGCATCAACATGGAGTCGATCCACTCTTGAGAGAGTCTCTAGCCGGGATCTGTCTCTTAAGGAGAGAACGAGTGTTACAGTGAAAAAACGCTCCAGTTAGAAAAAACGAGCTTTCGAAATAGACTAAAGAAGCAGCAGGATTAAATGGTCGACAGCAGTCAGTAATCTGGCTGAAGGAAGGGTGGGTGAACAACGATTTATTAAAATTACTTCTCACAGTTCAACCAACTCAATTATATGTAAATGGATAATGGGCATTATTCCAACATCATAAACACCCTTAGAAGTGACACCTCAGAATCTTCAGCTGAAAAGCAGAAAACATAAGATTCAGCAGCAGCTCCTCGAGCTTCTCACTTTACAGCTGAACCCATCAACAACATTAATGATTTACCTAGACCCACCGATAATTAAACTAAAACAATTAAAACATCACAATCCCTAACAGAAGCATTCCTGGAACGTGCACTTCACTAGATCCCATTAAACAAAATAATTTTTCACTCACATTAATAATAATTAAATATATTGTGGATATACCTTGAAAAAAATTCGACAAGTTCTTGCAGTCCTAACCTTCCAAATACTTTCATTAATTGCAAAATTGTCAGGGAAAAAATTGGATAATCTTGATAACAGCTGACAGCTGGAGCGCTACCAAAATGTTGATAAGTAATAAAAATATTTAAAATAAACTGTCCTTGTTAAGAAAAAATGAACGTAAAGAACCTATTTTTAACAAATAACTCAGTTTTTCAATTATTCTCGACTCACTGTTGCAGCTGACAAACTATCTACAATTTTTTCTGTAAATATCAAACTATTTTATCGATAAAGTATGTGAGTAACAAAATTATTCTATTAAACTCAGCTCTTTTTCAGGACAAAGCGACTAAAACATGTTAAATGTGATGTAAAGTGCAGACTGGCTAAAATTGTACGACGTCTTTTCTTTATTCCAGGACTTTTGTTTGCTCATTCATGGACCACTTGACCGAATAATATTCCTAATGCGGGCAGGTCCAGGACATATACGGGCGAGCAGGAGTGAAATTGAAATTTTTTGCTCTTTTTAAGGTTCTAGGAATGGTATCGATTTCCCGGACTTTCGTTGTTTACCAAAGTGTTTTTATAGTGTTTATAAAGGATGTCCCTACTTGAAATACATCTTTAACACAAGCAATTAGCAAATATTGACTCAACCAATGTACAGGGTGGACCGTAAGTAAAATGGAAGATTTTTAGCAATCTGACGCAACTTACTTCAATAAAATATTGTTGATAAAAAAGATACAGGGTGGCAAAGTTGGAATGTCAAAAATTGTATTTCCTCAGTAAGTTGGGAGATTTTTGATAATATATTAGTAAGTAATATCTTTAGGCGAAGAATCTTCCATTTCACTTTGGACCATTATTTACGGACCACCCTGTATAGTGATCTTCAAAAGAAGAAAATGAACCTAATTGTTGCCAAACGTACACTGGCTGTACACAACTGTGGTGAGACCAACTATCACTCACCGGCCACTGTACACTAAGAAATCACACGCATATAACCTGTCTGTACATGGAAAAGGGGGGAAACAGCTACTCACATCATCTTCGAATGTGAAGCATTGTCTTATGGGGAATATAGACTTCTGGACTAAAGCATCCAAAGGGGAATTTCTCCAAGAAAGACCTGGTGAAGAGGCTGTTGAGCCTGATAAGGCATACTGGTATCTACGCTCTACAAAAAATATCTCATTAAATTGCCCATTAACTTGATTGGAGCGTCGAAAAATTGGAAAAATGTATTACCAATTTAACTTACATTCTTGAATAACTTTGAAAAAAGTTAAAATATCAATATATCATAGTCAGCCTTTTTTGTAGAGCATCATTTTGCATTACTGCTTCCTTGATGTGCCATAAAATTCTCAAGCACAAGAAAAAATTGTTTCCATGCTGTTTAAATGGTAAATAGGAAGAAATTATTCATGCAACACCTCTTGATATAAATATGAAGAGTTCCAGCCTTTTACAATATTTTATTTTTGTCATGTTCAACCATATTTTCAGTATATTTGAAACAGTCTAATGATAGATAGATAGATAGATAGATAGATATATTTATTTGACTACATTACATGTTTTTACAATGTTTGTAGCAAGTCAGAAATACAAAATGTAGAATGTACAACATTTGACATATTAATAAAAATTAAAGACACATAACACATAATAATATTAATTAAGGTTAAAATACAAGTGATAAAAAATATATTCAAAAAGGAAGGAATGTCCAATGAGCATGAATACATTTTAAATTTTTTTTAGATATTCTGACAATTCTCAATGTATTCGTTCACAGAGTAAAAACAAAATCTAAGTGAATACCTTTTCAAACTCCTCTTAAATTTATTTAAATTTAAAGATTTCATTTCTGCTGGTAAGATATTATACAGAGAATAGTTGAGTGAATTCTTCTGAGATTTTGTCAGACGAAAACTATTTGTACGAATATTACATGCTTGTCTAGTATTGTAATTATGGATATCTGAATTTTTTGTTAAGGAGTCAAGGCTTTTTTGGATCTCAATGAGGGTGTTAAAAATAAATAAGGTCGGTAGAGGCATTATCCGTAGATGAACAAATAACGCCCTACAGTGTTCACGGGAACTGACATTACTCAAAATCCCAATAGCTCTCTTTTGAATTACAAAGATATCTTTGGTTGGCGACGAATTTCCCGAAAGTACAACTCCATAGTTAATATGGGAATGCACAAGGGAAAAGTAAGCCGTTTTCAAAGTTTGGGAACTAACAACTTTTTTAAGTTGTCGAAGTACAAAAATTGACCTTAATAATTTATTTCTCAAATAGTCGACGTGAAAATTCCTCGACAGTGATCCATCTAAGTAAAGTCCCAACAATTTTACACTCCAAGCCTTTTGGTTAGAAGAAGAAAAGTAGAGTTTTTGTGTCTTCTCTGAATTTAATTTTAGTTTATTAGACAAAAACCATAGTTCAGATTTATTTTCAATAACATGTGATATTGACTTAAAGTTTTCATAGTTCTTATCGGAATAAATAGAAGTGGTGTCATCAGCAAATAAAACAGTCATTTATATAGATAATGAATAGCAAAGGTCCAAGAACTGACCCTTGAGGAACGCCATGGACAACCGGTTTGAAATCGGATAAAGCATTATTACATGATACAGCCTGATAGCGATTACTTAGATACGACTCAATTAGCTGGAGTGGCACACCTCTGATACCATAGTAGTTAAGTTTACGGAGCAATATAATGTGAGAAACACAGTCAAACGCCTTAGAAAGATCACATAGTGTAATAGCAGTATACTTTCCGCTGTCAAGGCACTCAACTACATCACTAATGATATTGAGGACGGCTTGAGTAGTCGATCGTTCTTTTCTAAAACCATTTTGCGAATTACAGAAAAAATCTTGTTTGTCGAAGTAATCGTATAACTTATGTTTTAACAGCATCTCAATGATTTTACTAAAAATAGAAATTATTGAAATTGGACGATAATTGTCAACTTGAGAGGTATCTCCTATTTTATGTAATGGAAGAACTTTGGAGAATTTGAAGGCATCGGGAAAAATTCCTGAATGGAAAATTGAATTTATTAATATTGTGATTATTTGTATCTAAAGAGCTGTAATTTTTCAAAGAAATGATTATATTATTAACTTCACCTTCGGTTACTGGTTTAAAAAAAAAAGAAGTAGACGGTACTGGAAAATTTTCAAAATTTAGCAAATCTTGAAATCAGATCAGTGAATCAGGAACACTTACAAAAAAATCATTAAACTCATTTGGAGACAATGGAATATCTTGAGAACTAGATTTCATTTTATTTTTTTCAAAATTGATTATTTGCCAGTAAAATTCGGTTTATTTTGCGATGCTGCGATGAAATTATTGTAGGCTAACTTTTTAGTCTCTTTGAGCTTTAAATTCTATTCCTGTTTGAATTTACGAAATGCTACGATATCATTAGGATTTTTTCCAGTTTCTGAAATTAGTTTCAAACCAGATAAATTATGTCTCATACACTTTAGATCCTTGTTGAACCAATCTACAGGACAATGATTCCTTTCAGGTGAAATTGTCCGTAGGTTAAAATGTTTGATGATTAAATTTTTATAAGTACTTGTGAGAAAGTTAGCTGAAAATTTGACATCTTCAGTCTTGTTAAATATAGTCCAATTAACCTCATCTAGTGAATTTTTTAAACGACGCATGCCTGATTTTGAGAAAACCCATCTTTTAGGGAGATTCTTATTGGTTCTGACTACCTCCTTGAAAATATGTTGTCAATACAGCTTGCAGATGTTGCTGTTACCCTAGTGTAATCCCGAATATTTATTGATAAATTGAAGGAACTGAATAGATCTGTTAAATATTTCAATTGCAAAGAATCAGATTTAAAATTAATATTGAAATCGCCCAAAATTACAATTTGAGTGAGATCACTGATGATATTATTGATATTGATATTAATGTATCAGTTTCAAGTCAATAATCATGAGTTTCTTATTTTTTTTCTTTAAGTTAATGGAATCAAAAAGCTATTAACCGTTTATTTCTATTTTATAGCGCGAACTCCCCAATCTATTTCGATATTGCATAACGCATAATAAAATACAAGTTGATATTATGATATGGGTGGGACAAAGAGTCACTACGGCGACCAGACAGCATATTATAGAACACCAACGGAACTAATGTGTTACGATACGGATCGTTCGTTCCTATTCAGAGAATACAATCACGCTGTCACACAGGTAATTTGTGTGTGTTAAAACGAGACAGTACGTTTCGACGAACGGCATATGGGTCCTATATATATATATATATATAGTTTAGGAAAATATATATAGGTAAATTAATTGACCTGTTCGATGCATTTTAAAATTTTAAAGCTATAAGTAACAATCGACCGTAACTTGTGTGAACGCACCAGTTGGTGCCAACTCAGCCGCTAATTTTTTTTAATGTATATGTAAACTGGCAGTTATTTATCTTGACAAATAATGGAATTGAAAAATTTGGTAAACAGATTGGGAATATAACCTTAAAAAGCAAAAATTGAGTGGAAAATAGTTTATGTTAACATTTTATTGCGATTATTTCCTTCCCATTAATTTTGACCAATCGCTTTCAAGAATTGGTATGTCCAATAAAAATTTTTAGTGGAAAAATTACTTAACAACTGTCAACTTAGCTGTCAGCAGTTTTTCCGGAAAAAAAATCGAAAAAATTTCATGCAAGTTTGACAAGTTGCATTGTAATAACAATACTCCTGTAACCTACAATAGTTGTAATTTTTCTATTAATTGTAATTAAATGAGTTTGAAGTAGTTACATTTCCTAGCTTGAAAGTAATATTAATAATAATAATAATAATCTTTATTGCTTATAAAAACAGAAGTTTTACAGCAAGGATTTGGAAGTACAAAAAAAATTGACTTATCTAAAATCTAAAATACAAGAAAAACTTTTTTATAGAAACAGAATTAGTATATAGTTAAAAAGAGAAAAAAAAATTAATGCTTAATATAAAGTATGCCCTATAAAATGTAAGAAAAAGCCGAACTTATATAAACAAAAAGGAACCTAAAACTAGTACACGTTAAAAAAAAAATAATGATGATAATAAAGTAATGTTTCATTCGTTTAGAATAAATGCCCTTAATTTTAAAATATTCCATATATAATACGATATGCTTTTTGCCGAGGTTACATTTAGGTTTTCTAATTGAAAAACTAGACTTTCCAAATTAGATACAGTTGCGCAGTTATTAGGTTTCATAGTTGTGAAAATCGGACAGTCAAAAAGAAAATGTTCAATCGTCTCAAGCTCAAGCCTGTTACATACAGTACATATTTCATTTGGGTTAGTAACGTACGAAATTCCATTCAATGTAAATTTTAAGCGATACTTGTTAGCAAGTCTTAATTGAGCTATGGTGCGAGTGACCTGGATAGGAAGTTTTAAGGAAAGATAATTTTTAGGGCTTTTGGAAAAAGAAAAGTTGGTGTATAAGCAGTAAAAAGTAGAGCTGGAGACAGCTTCACAGTCTACATTAAAAAGTTTGTCATATAAGCTTGTCAGAAGCTTTTTTTTGATTGTTTTAAGGTATTAACTGAAAGATTTTCCCCAAACATCAGCTGCATCAACAAAATAAAAAAGATTTCTGACTTGTAAAGCCCAGTTAAATTTTTCGTCACAAGACAGCAAATGTCTTTGCTGGTTAAAACATATTTTGGGCAATCTGTTATCTTCCATGGAAAGAATTTTTAGTAACCAGTTCAATGTCATTTTGAAAATATTATATAGATATTTAACACCTCCTGTTTCTATCCTAAGAGCACAATCAGAAGTGTTTCTGGGCAGCATAAGCACACGCTTTAAAAAATTAGTCTGTACACGCTCCAAAATATCGTGATATCGAAGATCCCAGACAGGTATGCAGTTCGACAAGGTGCTTAAAGCAAGTGTTTCAAAAATTTTTATTCTAGGGTGAAAGTAATATTGTTCTTATTCTATTCTATTTTATTATTCTATTTTAATAAAAAAAGTTGTATTAAAATAAAATGTTTATTTAATTCAGGTAATAATCTTACCAAATATCCCTCGTGCATCACTTGTTTCTAAGTAATTATGCTTCAATAAATAGCATGAGCAATTGATGGTTTTATATGACGCCATTTTGCGGTGGATCGATTGTAGTGCTATCTAGCGGCACGTATTGAAAGTAGGTACAAGGTAGAAAACTGGGAAATAAACTGTAATTAGTGTACAGCTATCTATTTTTAACTCACTTAGTAATGTCAATGTTGCCATGTTTCAATTATAAACTAACTAGATATTTCAGAGTTCCTGTAAAAAACCAAGACGCACACCTTAAATATGTTTGTGTTATTATGAATATTATGTTTTCGTGTACATTTTAAAATTATTAAGTTTATACATAATAAATACTATAAAAAAGGTTTCTTACAATTGTGTACTTTATTTGTTTTAAGTTAAAAACATAAATATTTATTATTTGCCACACTTCTATTATGGACAAAGATAAGTAAGTGTCACAATGTTACCAGCGCGTGGCCCTTTTGGAAAACTGAAGCCATGGTATTGCTGGTATTGTGACACTCACTTATTTTTCTCCATAATAGAAGTGTAGCGATTGGCGAACAATGAATAGATAATGTTCTCAACTTAAAACTTAAAACTTTTATTAATATCACAAATATATTTAAGGTGTGTCTCGGGTTTCCACAGGAACACTGAAATATCTAGTTTGTTTATAATTGAAACATGGCAGCATGGATATTTTTAAGTGATTAAAATGTAGATGGTGCCACATTAATTACGCTTAGTAGTTACCTTTTTCTCTACCTACCTACTTTCGATAAGTGCCGCTAGATGGCACTACAATACGATCCACACGATCCACCACAGTATGGCGTCAGCTGAAACCATCAATAGTGGTTTTAACCTCTCCACTTTCGCAAAAAACTGGTTTTTCCGAATTTTTCCGGAAAAATTAAACGCACTAGGGATATTACCCCCGAATATTGAAAATGTGCTTCAAGCCTCAACAAACTAAATTTTCTGGAAGATTCATTAAATTATCCCTGAGTAGTAAAATTTTCAAAGTTATTGAAACCGCCTTGATTTTTATTATATATTCAGTTTGCCTTTTTGCTTTCATTGTTTTTGATTCTCTTGCATTGTTTTTCGTGATGGGACTGCTCCAGTTTCCAGACTATTCCTTCCTATCAATTCTTGGAAGGAATGGTGAATAAATAACATTATACTTCCTCACAAAAAACAAGAAAGAAATAACTATCCAGGATACAACAATAAAGGTGAGTATAATAGAGTGTAACCTTCAGTATGAGATGACAATATTAGACAAAGAGCTGGAAGATCTCCTGATTGATCCCCTGTTGATTCCTTTTTATACATAAATAGACCACGAATTACCAATGAACTCAAAGAGCAGAAACGCATTGAGATTGCAAAAATAACTCAGGAAAAGTTGGCTGCTTGCATGTTTACAAAATGATGCATGTATTATTTTTATTTGGACCATATTTTATTAGCAACAAATTAAATGTTTAAACATTTATCATTGCTTATAAAGAGTTATATTATTAGTTATGCATAAAATAGTAAAAGTAAACAGTGGCGACTCAATAAACAAGAAAATATCTAAGACACTCACATTTGGAACCATCCACGGCGCAATCTCCATCCCAATACCATTTGGACTGCACCATTTTTACCATTAACCATCACTCAAAAACCGAAATCGACCATTTCCATTTACCGACCGGCGATTGCCACCACATTTATCTCTTAGTCAAAGGCATACATCACATAGTTTCCCTATAATACTGACTCTAAGTCCACTACGTTAGAGCAACCTCGAGCCAGTACCTGCCACTCTTTTAAGTGATGCATAAATTAAAAAGTTTCTACAAAATTCTAATTAAGGAAAGTGAGAGAATCAGAAATATTTTAAAGTTTAGAAATTAGTAGTCTTAAAAATGAAATTGTTCAACTTCAATCCGGTACAGTATCCAGATTAAGATTATATGAAAATGAACACTATCTATTGAAAATTACTTAAAAAGAAATGAATATTTTCAAACATCATAATTGTAAGTAGATCTGACTTTGAAAAAAAGTTTAGTAGTAGTCCAAATAATAATCTGGGCACAAAAAGTGTAATGAAATATTAAAATTCTTAAAAAAGTTCAGAGATATCAAAAATATAAAAAGTAGTTTGTACTGGTGAGCTTTTGGAAATTAAAAAATTACTTTAGTGATTACGTTTAAAAAAAAGATTTTGAAAAACTACAAAATTTTCTGATGTCCCCAAGGAAATTTCTGTGATCACATATTCTACTATAAATCCAGGCATACAACAATCTGAAAATTTGTGTAACCACAAAAAAATTTCTCAGCTGATAAAAAATTAAATTTATGATAAACAGTAAAATGTACAAAATTGGAAACACCCGAAATAAATTGTTGTCAATTCTTCTGAGTAGTCTGGAAGATCTCGTTGTACCTATTGCGTTCTGGGAGTGTCTTAATATTTAAAAAATAATCATTTTCTAACGACATTTTCAGTTAATGTGCTGAATTAAATTGAGTTTCTTAAAATATTTCTGGTTTAGAGTGAAATTGTGACAAAAAAAATAATTTTTTAAGCAATTTGATTATTTATTCATTTTTTTCCAAAATATGCTAGACTAAATAAATGTTTTGAATTGGGGACAAATTTGGTGCCACAAAATATTATATAAATTAATTTCTGGAGCGATATTTCTTTTTATATTATAGAGTTGATCAAATTTATTTTCTATATTATATTATTCTTTCTACTCAAACTAAATAATATTAAATTGTGTTAATTGGTAGACACACAGAACGTCGCACCAGAAATATTTTGTTTTTCTTTCCCTAAATTATCCTTTCTATTGTCTAGAGCAATCGGTTTTACCTAGGGAACTCTGAATATCTTGATTTTAAATAATTATAATTTCAGAATAAAATGTTTAATATTATGCCTGACTAAATAAATGTCTTAAAATATCTCTGGATCTGAACTCAGTTATAGAAAAAATTGAATTCTTGATCATTTTTTAATTTTATATTATATAATTGATGAAATTAATTTTTTGTATTTACATATTTTTGTATAGGTTTCAAATTATAGGAAAATTAAATTTTAAGTGATTTTTCTTTCTATTATTCAATAAATAATTTTTTTGTATTTTTTTAATTATATCCTTGTTTCGATTACTTTTTAATAAAAATGAAAAATATCAAATTTTGATTATAACCTAAATTATTGACCGATTTGCTCACATGCAGAAGGCTACAGCGCTGAAAAACATTCACCTGAAAAAGAAGAAACACAAACAAAATCCACATAAAAATACCCTCTTGCTGGAGTGTTTCCAATATTAAATAGATTCATAAAATTATTGAAAGTAAAATAATCGACACGACATTGTAAATAGCAAAAACATTTCAGGCACACTTTTTAAATAACAAAAATAAAAAATAAATTTATTAAATTTCAAAAATATTTAAATAAAAAAATATTTAAAAACAGTAGAAAATCGAAAATAGAAATCATTGATTGCTATAAAAGTTTAATGTTCGAAAGGGAAATTTTTCTAAAATATGAATTATTATTATTTTCACAAATATTTTTATTTTTGTTATTCGTCACAACATTCTCCTACCTTTAGGCATATCGCATTTCTTGAGATGAAACGAGAGCGAGATCTGTAAATAAAGAAAAACGATATATAATTATAAAACTGCGCACTACATTTCCGTGGTTACTGGTTTTGTGATTGCCAAGTCAAAAACAAATTTGACAGTTCAATAATATTTTATAATGTCAGAAATATTGTAAGTGATTTAAAGCAACAATTGGACTGTGCATTTTTGGTAAGTACTTGAGCATCAAAATTTCGTTTGTTGTAGTAAAGTGTACTGAAATTTTCTTTTAGATTATATTATGTCGGATTCAGAACCCAACTGTACACCGCCCGACGTTGTTGACATTGCTAAGGCAGCTACGAATGATTTAATTCCAACTAAGTCAAGTAGAGTTTATAATCATGCTTACGAAAGATTTCTCACATGGTGCAATGATAAAAACATTTCAAACTATTCGGAACATGTGCAACTAGCTTATTTTTTTGAAATGACAACTAAATTAAAAATGAAGAGTTCAACAATGTGGTCTCAGTATTCCATGATAAAATCATTACTGAATATTAAACATGGATTAGATATTAGCAAATATATGAAACTACGTGCTTATCTGAAGAAGCAGAATGAAGGGTATACTCCCAAAAAGTCAAAGGTGACCAGTTTGACCAGTTTGGAGATTTTTTTAAATAATGCACCTAATGAGCAATATCTAGGAATTAAGGTTAGTTATAATATTCTAACCTGCATAAATACAATCAAGTTTTTAAATACATACTACTTTTAGGTTGTTCTAATAATGGGCGTATCTGGAGCATGTAGATGCGATGAAATGGTGAACATGACAATAGACGATATAAAAGATTTAGGATCTGTTATTCATATAAAGATTCCTGATAGTAAATCTAAAAAGCCACGACCGTTCACAATTATTGGAGAAAAATATATGAATCTTTACAGAAAATATACTTCTTTACGTCCACAAGCTATGGAAAGCCGACGCTTTTTTTTGAAATTTCAAAAGGGAAAATGTTATCGCATGGTCATGGGAATTCATACAATTAGTAACGTACTCAAAACAGTAGCAACTTATTTAAAACCACCGAATTCAAAAGATTACACCGGCCATGCGTTAAGAAGAACTTCAGCTACTTTGCTTGTGGATGGAGGAGCTGATATTACTTGTTTGAAACGTCATGGAGGTTGGAGGTCGAGCACTGTCGCTTGAAGACTCTTTGTCTAATAAAAAACAAACTGCAGAAAAAATCTTGATGTCGAATTCTTCTTCAATGTACCTGAATGCAGCTTCTCATGAGCGAAATTATGTCGACGTTGATGTAACAGAAGCAACAACAAGTAAGGAGTCACGGGAAATTTTGTCGATGAACTCTTTCAACTCTGCACAAAATTCGCTTGAAATGGAAGTGAATAAATCAGGTAGTGCATTAAATATGTGCGGTGCAACCTTGAATAACTGTAGTTTTACTATTAATAATTATTATCGTTAATAAAGTTTAAAAGCTCAACTAATAATTATTTTCCCTGTTAAAAATTCTACTTTTTTGTCCGCTCACGGCCGTACAAAAAAGTGGCGTCTGTGAAATCATACTTCAACATCATGAATTGACGTTAATAATGTCTACTTTTTTGACGTTTGCGGAAAAAAATATTTAAAACATCTTGTAAAGTATGGACACTTAAGGAATTTATGAAAAATATTTCTTAAAGGGGAATAATCTCTCAATAAATAAGTCCAATCTCGCGGAACTTGATCTCCATTATTTATAATTTGAATTCAACGGTAAAAATAGGTCTCCGCCCGTTATTTTCAGTATACGCGCACATCAAATTATTCTTTTAAGGTATTAATTGTTCATAAGAAATTTTTCAAAAAATATGGTTTATTTTAAACACATTGCCGTTGAAAAACATTATTTGAGTTAATTTTTCAACAAACTAGGTAATTATTAATTAACAATATGTTCTTGAAAAAAAGCTATAAAAATTTTTACAACGATAAATTAACTCCGATGTTAAAATGTCATATACCTGGAAATGTTATTGTCACTTTGACATCGATAAAAAAGGTGCATCCTTTTTTATCGCGATAAAAACTCCTCTTCCTCAATATCTATACAGCGGACGTCACTTTTACATAATGACAATGAGTCGCAAGTTTGGTTACTTATAATTTCAATATTCTGTCGTTAATTTATCTTGCCAAAAAACACTCGAGCTTTTCTTTTATCAGATAAATTTCTCTTTAACTCAAAGTTTTGCCAATCACTAAATTTGCTCGAAAAACTGACATTAGATAAAATCGCTCCACCTTCGGTGTCGCGATTTTATCATGTCAGTTTTTCTCGTAAAATTAGTGATTGGCAAAACTGTTTCGTAAATTTATCCGATAAAAAAAAGCTCTTGTGTTTTTACTGTTGATAATAAATGAGTTCTTCAAAGTATTTAGAATACATCATAATTTTTTCAAATAGTTAAATTCACTATAAAAACTATATAATATATTTGTTCTACTTCCGTCACTAAAAGCGCATCTAAAACACGGGTTTAACATTCGCAAAACGTCAGTTTAATTAACTAGTGTTTAAAGTGCGAAAAGTCACGACTCGTTAATCTTTTGTTTATTAAACGTCACATCAAGTGTATTTTCTGTCATTTATATTTGATATTCCGTGATAATTCTGTGATAGTCTTTTGTCATTTGACACGTCAGTCATTGTCTGTCATTTTGTGAATATAATTTTATTAAAATAATATATCAACATATTTTTGTGCGTAGAAAAAGTATAGTAAGCACCTAGTGTCAAAAAAATATCTAGTCTCTCGTTTTGTTTCATAAGAAAACTCGTGACTAATAGTATATTATTAAACGAGCCATTTATGATAGCCATAATTCACGATGGGTGACGTTTGCGTCACGAGACGCAGGCGAGGGGCGCAAGTCACCCAAGTGAATTATGGCATAAATTGCGAGTAGAATACTATACTTTGTCCACGACACTTAATTTATTTATTGATAAGTAAAAGTCATTACTAACCTCAAAATGTTGTGGCAGCTACTTCAAATAATTTGACATATATAGAGATGGGCGATACTGTAGAAAGTATCAATACAACGTACCGTTATAAATATATTGTTTTAAAATACTTAATATTAGAAAATATCGTTATGAAAAGTATCAATACTAAAAATTGCAATATTTTATAGATACGATATATGTCAGAAACAAATTTCCTGAACAAAATACACAGATTTAATAGTTTATTTCATATTGTACCCCCATCTCTAGTCGTGAATTATGAACCATAATACACTACAGTGTATTATGAATCATAATTCACGACAGTTGATATATGGGTACCATATACCTTTAGTTAGGAGGTAAAATATTGACTTATTATTAGGTGGTCGTGGACAAAGTAACGTTTTTGACACTCTGTACTTAATATACTTTGCTTTTGACGAGGCGCTCGTATACCCAAAACGACGAGTTGATACCTGTTTGTAGCGTTGAATTAAAATAATTAATGGATATAATAGAGTTCTACGAGTCAGGACTATTTTTATTGGAAAATTGCTCCTCCTTAAGAATAGGTTTTTCCAATTTCTTAATTTTCCTAAATATTTTCATAATTATTAAATATAACATGTATATTACCGAACCTCCTGACGATGTAAATATAATTTAAAAAACCTGTGAACTAATACAATGTTATATTTCTGTTCTGCAGGTTTTTATTTTCCGATTTTATTAGATACAAATTATTCTTTTTATCAACCACATTCATTTTCGATATTCAAGAAATCCCTTTTGAATTTATACACTTGTAAATAATATATGTACATAAAACAAATTTCTAATTGAAGTTATCTAACAAATTATACGTTTCCAAAAGAATAAAAGTCATACAACATACCTAATAAGTATCAAACATTAAAAATGTATATTTTTAAATAAAATAATCAAAAATTACCTTACCTAAAATCTAAAATATCCAATATTCACTACTAACACTGAAACACAATGGACTAGATTGTTTATTCTTTGCTATAAATTCGTAAGGCAGTTTTTTAAGCAGTAACAAAAAACACCGGCTCGGTTTTTATGACAGTCGATATGAAGCATTTTAGTCGATCGGTTTACCAATAATTTTAATTTTTATACAGAGTCGGCTACGTTACATTTTAAATTAGGATTTATATATACAGAGTGGGTTTTAAATATGAAACTTCTCACAGGATTTTAATTAATTTTAATGTGAGAGGGTTTTATGATATGAACGATGTTATGTTGGTATTAAGTTTTATTTTTAGGTGTTTTTGTAAATCTTTTCGTTCACATTTTTTAACAAATACTTGGAGTAATAATTTCTTAGAGCATTTCAATGATGATAGAGAGATATGTATGAAACTTTAATTGACATAAGGTACGTTTACACCGGGCGTACCAAATTTTTAGTCCGAGGTCTAAATGACGTCACGTGTACTTTACTTTCGGTGTAAACACCCAAGGAGTAAAATTTGGTACTCGAATTTGATCCGTCTCAACTAGGGTGGATTAAATTCAACTTTTAACGGTGTAAACACGGCACATCAATATTCGTGGACCAAAGTGACAGTTTTCTAAAATTACAGAGTAAAAATAGGTCGCTGTCACGTAAGATCGGGTCAAAATAACCTAAAAAAGCTGAATAAAATAACTAAATAAAAAAATATAATAAAAATCTACCATAAAATTAACTTAAGATTTAAGGTTATGTCATTTCAATATGAAAATGTCAATTATTATGGTCCCAGACTTTGAACCTGGACTATTTTAATCCAGCAAAACAGTCAGTATAAACACTGATGCTCTAAAATAAATAGGTCCACGATTTGGTCCTCAGTCCAAACTGCTCCACACGGTGTAAACTAACCTATAGATAAAAAATAAGATCAATAGCATAATAAAAAATAAGATGAAGTAATAGTATATATTACGTAACGTGTGTGGTAAGAAGCATTTTACGCACGAATGGAAAAGTTACGCGTAATTCCGTGAGTGCGTAAAATGCTTTTCAACACGAGTTACGTACTATACTTTACCTACGACCTACTTGTACTTGTATTTTTATAAGAAGCATAAGAAATAACAGTTACATAATTAGAGGTGCTTGGTTAACTCCATCTCTATTACTCTATTACCAATGAAAGAAGCACATTAAAGAACTAACGTTTAATCATTATTAATATATTGTTGATAATCGAAAGTCCATTTTTCAATTATAATCAATACATATACTTAGCCCTTTTGGCTTTTCATACTTAAACATGGCCGTATTGAATGTTTTCAAATAGTAAATTTTGAATAAAATGGTGACGTCTATTGACAGTTGCTAATATGTTGCTAGAGAAGCCGTGCGTTTTTTTTACAGTGCGTAATAGACGTCATTACATTGATACCGACTGTGTGTTATTGACTGATTACAGTGGGGGTCGTAGGTAAAAATGTTTATAGGAAACCATACATACAGTATGGTACAAATGAAAGGAATAAATTCATTATTTTGTCAAGTTTGGCGGTGATTTTCTCGAAAATGTTTTACCTGAACTTGCATCTAAGCCTCGACTTATATACACTGTGTTATTTATAAGATGCGACATAGGGATTCCAGTACACAACTGTCACAAAACCTAATGGAGTTCGACTTATTTAAACATAACTTTCCATTTTTTTATTTAACATTAAACATCCATGTTATATTACCAAGAGAAACGATGTTTCATCCAACCAAAAGCTGCAATTTATACAGTTTATCCAAACAAAAATAAGAAAAGACTATAACCACGGAATATTTTTTATTGCATAGGTACCAAACTTTTAAATAGTGAAATAGAAACCCTTTTGGTATATCTAAACAATAGTTATGTCTTTTTTGCTGTCAGATGTTTTTTGAGGATGAAATTGATAACTTTTGTGAACAAGCTTCAACATACTCTCATCACCAAACCATTATTTTGTATAGTGCTTGTCTTTAAATATAACTTGATCGATCTTTATGCACCATTCAGTAGAAGAGTACCTTACTTCAACAAGATGCCGAAGATATCAAATTTACAGGACATTTCCTGGCAAAAACCAATTACTAACAATCTCGACAATCCGCAAAACGGTAACTGCTTGGCACTTTGACGAAGTGATTGATAGATACGCTAAAAAGACACCCGGTGCTGCTGTCTTGGTAAGCGGTGTCGAGAAGTACGGCCTCGTTGATTGGTATATGGCACTTGGGAATCGTATATTGTTGACACAAAGCCATCGCGTCACATAAACTAGCTTCGTACTCGGACAAACACAAACCAGAGGCGTCCACAGCTTCATTTTACAAAGTTACAAAGTTTTCAAAGTATAAACATCACAAAGCCTGGTGATCTATTTATCTTACCTTATTAGACAAAAAGTCATCTCTTATTCATTTCAATCACAAGCAGGAAATTGATCTGGTGAACATAATATTGAAGACAAAAGATTCAATCACAAACCAAATAAACTTCGAAATGGTATTTCACGGGGACTATGCCTCAAGACAAAGTACTGTTAACTCTTAAAGGAAAAAGGAACTCACCGGGAAAGTCCCACCTATTGGAAATATTTGCGAAAATACTGAAGAGCATCATCGTATAAGCTATTAGCTTCAAATCGAAATATAGCCACTAGGAAACAGTATCTGTATCTGTAACTGTATCTCTAGAGTAGGGGATGTGAGTGTAGACTCACAGCACTTAGGCCACATGTGACCCATTGTACATCCTTCCGAGGAGTTGTCCTCCCAGGTCATCGTCACTAGAAGACATCTCCTTTATATCGGCAGGTGTAGGCCAAGACTCACCGAACACAAACTCTCTTATTGGCGATAACTATCCGGACACTCACATAAGACATGCCTGACAGTTTCATCTTCATGTTCACACATCATGCATAGATATGTGTCCACTAGCCCCAAAGTAGGGAGATGTTTCCTCAGTTGACAGTGGCCAGTCAGAAATCCTACTGTTAAACGTATGGGGATGGAAGCCAATCCAGCTAATCCAGCAAAAGAAATCTCACCAATGCCTGATTTCACCATTCATTTTCCAGAATTAGGTAATAGCTAGGAATTCCCAAATACAACTCAGAACTAGACGCGACGTTCCTGGCATGACCTTATAGAAAAATACACCAAGAGAAGCAGTATTAGAATTTTTTGTTCCTGGAGCTAAAATACGCTGGATTTACCCTTAGGTACGCTCCTGAAACACGGACGTAGAACTATTAAAGAGTGTGTCGATGAGTTGGAATTCAACCACCTGCATAACATACACTTAGTATGAAAAAAAAGGCAACAAAGGTCAACTCAATTAAGATTATATAGGCAACAGAAATTATGTGAGACTGATATCAAGGCTTTTGACAATTCAGAAAGGAGACAAACGCAACTTTTTGAGTGATCGAATACCAATGAAGAATTTTACAGAGAATTTTAATAATCACAGAGAATTTACTAAGACGTAGCATCCTGTGGAACCAATTCTGGAAGCAGTTATTCCACTCTTCGGTTGGTACATTCAAAATAGAGTTTTTGAAGGCGTTAACTGTATCGTTTGGAGACTGGAACCTTCTTAATCGGGCGTTCCGCAAGTGTTGTTTTTGCAAAAATGCAGACGGAATACCCAAGATTCTAAAAAAGGTTGAGGTGTTGCTGGTTACGGAATCCTCAATTTTTCCTTTCATCGATGTGTCTTATATCTAAGGCTATTCAGTTTGGCCTATAGTCTGCACCTTTCTCATTCAGTGCTATCACCATTTCAAGAGCAACTTCGTCATCAAAAAAGGCAAAAGCAACAAGTTCTTTGTACTGATGCTACAAACGCACCAGGAACTTCGTTAAAGCTTTTTTGGACATGGCTTTTTTATGTTTTCAAATGTCTTCAAGGTGCTGAAGCTGCAACGGGAGCTTGGAACCAGCATTTTACATAAATAGTAACGACAAAAACGCAAATTCCAGAAATGGATTCAATTTCTGTTTTTGTCAGTTTAAACTGGTTCCTGAACATAAATGCATTGCCATCCATCTTGCGCGATGAAGACCTGCTGTAGCTCTGAATGATTTCTGTCAACAGAAGCGGTATCCAACGAGGGACTACGAGAAATAACGATATCCTAGAGCTGGTTTCAAAACAAAATTCAACAATTTCGACCTAATAAATTTTTTCTCATAATACACATAGATTCAAAAGTTTTGCATCACCCTAAATCTCCGAAAAAAAAATGTATTCATTATAAATGGATCAGAGATTAATCAAATAATTAGTTTCAATAGAAAAAAACGTGTATATTTGTCAAAAATTTTTATTATCCAATAATAAACTTGCTTTGAACATGAAAAGTATTCTTAGAAATTAAATAAATTAAATACAAATTGATTCTTTTTAAAGAAAAGGTTAAGTGAGAACCTGCATAAGAACTTTTAATAAAGAGTATTTCCACCTCTAAAATTTATGCAAGCTTGAAGTCGCCTGCCCATGCTGTTTACCAAATTATTGATATTCTGTTGAGGAATATTTCGCCATTCTTCTTGCTCCGCATGAACAAGCTCTTGTTCACTCCTGGGTGGATTTCTTCGAGCTGCCACTGCCCTGGCAAGCTTGTCCCAAGCATGTTCTATGGGATTCATGTGAGGAGATAGGGCAGGCCAGTTCAAACGATTGATTCCTTCAGTTTCAAGATACTCATTTACAGCTCTGCTCCGATGAGGTCGGGCGTTACCGTCCATAAAAACGAAGGAATTGCCAACAGCTGCGCGCCATAGTCTCACGTGAGGATGTAGAATCTCTCTGAGATTCATATCACCAGACATCGTTTCCTCCACATGAATTAATTCTGTGCGATCATTTAACATGATACCAGCCCAAAACATAGCACTTCCTCCTCTGAAGGGCGGCACGGGTCGAGCATGGGCAAGCCGAGCAACTCTCGTTGGATCCCGCCACACACGTATTCGATGACTATCTTGTACCAAACAAATCCTTGTCTCGTCGGAAAAAAACACCGAATTCCGAAATTATTCAGGCAAGGCCGCGTGTTCTTGAGCTCACTGTAGTCGACGAACTCTGTGCTCAGGTTGTAGTCTGGGCACTCTTATTGGTAGGCGACACCTCAAACCTGTCGCAAGTATTCGTCTTCGTAATGTCGAGATCGATACTTGAACTCCCAACGCATGTCTCATATCTCTTTGGAGTGCTGGTATTGCGATGGTCGGGTTTCTTCGGATAGTTAAGTGGATATAGAGGTTCTGCCGCTGATTAGTAACACGCCTTCTACCTCTCCTAGGTCTATCACGAAGAGAGTTGGTCTGGAGATACCGGTTCCATACAGGAGACACATCACTTTACCAAACGCCAACTCTGTTTGCCACGAGCTTTTGAGAATGACCTTCTTCAACTAAAGCCACTATTCTTGCACGGTCAATCTCACTTATGACTTGACGATTCATGATTGCACTTAAAATCGTAAAAATCAAATGCCTTGAATGTTCGCACTAAAAATGTTAACTTACAAAAAAAAACTGTAAACATCTGTATATTGCAGAAAATATGGAACATATTGGAATGGTAAACATTGATAAACAAGCCAACAAGAAATTGTTAGCGCAAAAAAATTCCTTCGCATCCGAAGAAGGTGATGCAAAACTTTTGAATCTATGTGTATTATACACTATTATTATTACACAAAACCTTTTCAACGAATTTGGTTGTGAAACGACTCTTCCGTCCCTCATATTATATGTATCATTTCTTTCGGCGCTATTAATAGTTTTGACAGCAGTTTGAAGACAATATTAATACATTAAACAACTACGGAATTAAAATGAAAGTAATAACGTCCTAGCAGACATCGTATTAGCTTTATTAAAACAAGCCAAGTCTTCTGACGGCCACTCGAGCGCGACTTTATTTTATTGCTCATCCTCTGAGTGTGGTCCTCTCCTTTCGTTTATGTCTACACAGTTAAAAATTTTATAAAATTAAAGGGCGTGGTACATAATAGATGGTATCCCATACTTGGCATGTATGTATGTATGTGAGTTTCTTGTGGTGAATCTTCACTGAAACCTAGTGCTTTCTTCTTCTACTTAGGTACTGAGGAAAGTCTCAGAAACTAAAACTTCTCCAGTCTTGTTTATTCGAATCAATTCTTGCATACTAGCTAACTTCAGCTCAAGTAATTATCCAGTATTGTACACCGTGTTTCTGTACGCCATACACTTCACTGAAAACTGTGAACAATCTTTTAACAGGCTGGCAGGGACAACAAAGTGACTCTAATATGGGTGCCGGCACACGAGTGGATGAAATGGCAGACCAGTAGGCTGGAGAAGGCTTTATGAAAATCCCTTCCAGAAAGCACAGAACACCTATCAAAACTTCTACTTCTACTGTACTTTGGCTTTTTGACTTTTGCCTTTTTTGAATCTCAAACTGGTCATTCACCTTAATAGAGAACGTCATGTAGCATGGGGTATTATTTGACCCAAAATTTATCTGGAGCTAACATTTGGAAAAAGTAACAGGGAAACCACACTAGTAGTGGTCAGATGCTGCTTTGTGAATAAAGGATTTTGAAGCTGACACACTGTATTGGACTTCGGAGAAGTAGCTGAAAATAACAAGGATGAGATTAGGCAATGCACCATACGTCGGAGTTTGGATGAGGAAGGCTGGAAGTGATTCCCCCTAATCTCTCATACAAGTCTCCGTAGAGAGGAGGGCAGATGTTTTGGACGTGGAGTGAAGGGCCACCAGGTAGCGGGATGTTACAAGGAGAGTGGAGAAGATTGGGGAATGCTGGCTATGTAAGAGCATGGGGTACATGGCCAGAGACTGTCGGCAAGCCTTGCTTTGTAGGGTATGCGGGGAAAGAGGACACAAGCCAGGGGAGGCAGATTGTAGTAGGGGACGGAAGGGAGTTTATGTAGACGGAGATGGAAAAAATGGGAGGTACCCTCTGGACCCCTCAGAGGGGACGAGTCTAAGCAAATAGGAGGAAGGAGAAAGCAGACCGCGGAAAGAAAAAATGTAGAGGATAGATGGAGGGTGTTACAGATGAATCTAGTGGAGAGCATGATTGTGAAAGAGAAGGCATGTGAGAGGTAGGAGTGATAGAAGGGAGTAGATGACGGAGAGGGTGTGAGGGACAGCCGCCTTGAAGGCAACGTACAAGAGAAAGATAATTCAACATATTACGAGCATCAGTTAAGCCATGAGAAAGACCAATCTTTACTTTATTCTCTCTTTACCTTATAATACAGGGACAGGCAAGACTATGGGTATCCATAGACTGGGAACTACTGAGCAGATCCCTATCATGTCGAACAGTCATGTGGAGCTTAAGGTAGACTAGACTTTTAATTTAGACTATGAAATTGCATCGAAGAGCTGCAAATGATAGCCGAGCGGAATGAAGTGAAGCCAGGATATCGAGGGTAATGAAAAAGCTGGTAAACTTTCAAAAAAGGGTCATAGGATATACAGTCTGGATTAGGACAGATCATTTGGTAGATCAGTACGTTGATCGGTGAAAAACTGGATCAGAAAGGAACATTGAAACTACTGGTGAACATCCCAAGACAAATCCATTAGAAAACTTACAGCAAAACTGCTTTAACTGTGCAGGAATCAGTTGAAAATTATAACAGGCTGCAAGACAGGTCATGAACCAGCGAAGAAGCACCCACACAAATTAAAACTCTACAACGGTGAGCTTACATGCGTATTATGCGGTTTGTGAAGGAAGACAAAACATCTACTGTGGACATGTTGAAGCAGAGCATGAACAAAAATACAATAAGTATTTCTAATGTATATTAGAGTGTGAATATATTATGATCATTGATAGTAGCGGGTATCATTTTTTGTCGTTTGTCTTGGGTGCTTACAATAATTTCTTTTATGAATTCTTTAAATATGCGATGCGCTGCAAGTATTGATACACAAAAGGTGACTTATTAGCTTTAAATTTTCTGATGATATTTACAAATAACCAGTAGTTGGTCCATTTTTCCAATTTCTACCTATATTATATTGAAAAAACTCTAGAAAAGGGTGAATTATTGGAACCTTGACTATCTAATGAATAAAACTGAGAAACCAAGTGATGAACTGGGCACTTTATTATTATAGCGCGTCCCCAATGAATCAGTTGCTAGCAGCACTTCGGCTTTATGCCTTCTCTAGACATTCGGTTACCATTGAAAATTTTTTAAGTTTGTTCTATTCATACGTTAACTCTTCACATTTCACTCGATACCAAGCCAAACCAAAAAACACCTATGAGCTACAAGATTTTCGCAATACCTTTCCCCACTTTTTTTGTTCATGTTTCAAAAAACCAACCCTAATTTTGACAATGTAGAAAATATTTAAGTTCTGATGTAACTCGAGTAAGAAAATATTTTTTTTATAGTGTATGGTATCCAGGACCCAGACGATCATCTTTTCCGTTACACACAATTTAACATATGATAAAGTGTATGACAGGCCGCTTCGGATGTATGGAAAAAACGACCCAAAGGTCCAGAACTTAAGAGTCATTCGTGAGGGGTGGTAAAATGTTGATACCATTTGATTAATGCAATGAAATTACATTTTATGAGCTTAGCACAAATTGGTGTTTCCCAAGGATATTTCTTGATAATAAAATAAGAAAAAAAAATCATCAAAAATGTTTGTGTATCTAAAACTATACAATGTGTCCAAGATAAGTATTCTTACTATAGTGAATTGTGGTATGTAGAAACAAATTTTTGTGAAATTAATGCTTCACAAAATGAATTATATAATTTTGAGTTCCGTTATTGTAGTAATTAGTATTAAAAAAATATTAAGGAAGGCTAGTGAGCTAGTCCTGAAATTAGATTTTCCCATTGTCATCATTTGGGCTGAAAAAATTACTCATTATAAAATATTTACAGATTCAGCGAATAATTATGTTCCGTATGCCATTCTGTGAGTGAAAGAGAGAAAACCATAAAGCAATAGAGAGACAATGTCGCATTCCCCTCTCCGGAGATTGTATCCAGACCAATCGTGTCTGGAGTGGTGGGTGTTTTATGGAAAGGAAGTATTTTGTTCCCTCTTGGACATATGGAACTCTATCTAAAACTGACCACGGTTGCTCCTATATGTGAGTCTACATATACGGAATATCATTTGCCGAACCTGTATATTACAAATTAAATGTGACAAAAATTGCGTTATCGGGGGATGAAGAATTAAACCACTGAAATTTAATATTTCCTTTTTTTCAGCTATTGTCATTAGAAGATATTTGAAAATAACAGCAATTCCTAGAAACACTTTGTACGGGCTTCAACGACAAACACTCGGTGTTAAGATCTTAAGTTTAGTATTATTACAATCATCATCAACTATTTTCCTCCAATACAGCTCTTTATTTTTGATAACAGCTTATATTTGACGTCATCTCGTCTGTATACATATTAATTTAGATTTAAATCTGTGTTTGTTTATATTACTTGACCTACTTACTTATTGATCATAGCAAATATGTATTGGGATAAATACATCACAATAATAATTATACTTATTGCTTTAGTTAGAAGGATACGAAGATATATTGGAAAAACAACGGGCCAGAGCTCTAGTTGAAGTTAGCCATTAATATGGCTTCAAATGCCGTGGATGAAGACATGATATCCCCCTCCCGTGATCCTTTTGGACATCAAAGCTCACTAAACGATTATTTACTAGCCCTCAAAAAATTAAGGTATTAGTTAAGTAGATAATAAATTCAGTTAACAAGATATTGTGCTACGCAGCTTTCCCGAAATCTATTTTAAACGTTGGAGATATATTGGGGCTATTACGTCATTATAATGAATAAAGCAACTCAAATATTACCCTCCATCAATAGAGGAGTTCAGTCTAAGGTCAGTGTGGCCAAGAAAAAGTGGTTTTTTCTGACAAGAATGACAGTTAAGGTCTACCCTTCAAAACATAAGATTTTTGCATTTTTTTTCATTGCGAACATCCTATATTGCTTCATTAAAATTATGAATACACCCCCGTACGGCCGTACCTGGGGAATGTCACCCAGGGTTACTGCCTGGATCTACACTGCCATCATCTGACCTATGCTAACGTACGGCGCGATTGCCTGGGGAGTTAAAGCAAACCAGCTGACAGTCGTCCGTAAACTGGATCAAATTCAGAGAACAGCATGCCTCAATACAACAGGAGGCATGAGAACCATACCAACCAGAGCGATGGAGGTGATCCTTGGTCTCACTCCCCTTGACATAACTGTCATTCTTGTCAGGAAAAACCACTTTTGTTGGCCACACTGATTATAGACTGAACAGTAGAAAAAATTGATCTTTACCCTGACGTCACTAACAATGAACAGTAGTAAATACAAACTTCATATATCTCATCCTTTTCTACTGACAGTAAAAACACAGCATACAATATACGTACACTTGTCTTTCAAGCAATGACATACGTTATTTTGTAACTCTAATTATTACTTCCAAATGTTGAAAAGAGATAGCACCAAAAACGATTAATCGGTTGTATTCATAAGAATTTATTTTGACCTCTTATGACAACTGTCATTATTTTGATACATCGAGTTTTGTTCAAATCGTTCCATCATTTGCATTCAGATAAATTCTATAAAATCGGTTTTTTTCAAGAACTCTAATTTATTATTTTCATTTCATGATAAGTACAGAGTTTTCTGTTTCGCATTTAATGAATATTTCCAACTTAACCTCACTTCTTAGACGGTGGCTGAACAAGATAAACAAGCAGTCAACGTATTTACGCACACGCCAAAGTAATTGTAGCCATTTTTGACTCATTGATTGAGTTCGCGAGGTTAGTAGGTATGACGTCAGGGTAAAGGTCAATTTTTTCTACTGTAACTAACTATGAATTGAGTTTCTCAAATGACTTTTTTCACTACTATAATTTATTACTCATTTTCATTATGTAAAACTA